>PDUE01000395.1:0-95840 GCA_002909645.1 Monilinia polystroma | reverse complement strand
ATATAAAATAATATAAAATAATACAAAATAACATAAAATAATATAAAATAAGATAGAGTAATATAGAATATAATAAGAACAAAAACAATAACAAAGATAAAACAAAATAAAATAAAATATAACACAATATAATATAACAAAATAAAAAATAAAAAATAAAAAAACTCCGAATTATATAAAACCAACAACCTTGACATCCAATTTTCAATCAGAACCACAATAACTGACATAAACACGAAGCTTAACCCACCAAGCAAACCCAGACACCGGACCCACTGATTTGCAGTGTGATCCGTCTAATGTTTTTCTAGTCAATTTCTCGAGACAAAGTAAAGACCAAAGGGGACCTCGGGAACTTATTAAACGCCCAAAAATTGAAAAAGAGCGATGGTAGAAATTTAAAGCTAGGAAAGAACAAGGTTACAGGTAGAAGGAAACGAGCGAAGAAGATTTTAAAGAATTTTTCAACGGGGGAGAGGGAGAGAGAGTATCAGACCATGATGACATATTCCATTAGGTACAGAGGAGATAGGAGATGATATATATACCTAGTAAGAGTTGCTTTGGATCGTGGGTGTGGAGTTTGAGTAGTATTGGGAATCTTTTGCCAAGAAGGGGTCTTTTTGGGGGGTCTTTTGGGGGGATCTTGCAAGAAGATTACATGGTATTTCGACAGGATGATAGGATTGACAGGGGCGATTGATACGATTGAAACGATAGAATGAACGATAGGACGAACAAGGGTCGATGGAACGATAAAGCGATCAAAATCATAAAGACGACAAAGACGATTTGATACGATATCGTTGTAATACAACATATCATAACATCCTACGCTGCACCACAACACACCACATCACATACGCACAAATAATAAGGGATAATAAGGGGAATTCGAACCAAAGAAGAAACTGATAAATCGGGATTGACATCCCGAAGATTACCAGATTGGTTCGTTTGGTCACGTAACATCCAAAACAATAAGCCAAGTTAGTGAACGAACATTGGAAGTTGGAACCAACAAAGACATCTTGCATCTTGCATCTTGCGTCTTGATTGTTGGTCATTGTTCATCAATTATTGGCCATTTGCGCGACCTTGGCTATACTTCAGCTACTCGACAATATCTTCTCCTCTCCTCTCCTCTCCTCTCCTCTCCTCTCCTCTCCTCTCCTCTCCTCTCTTCTCTTCTCTTCGATACCAGATATTCTTGTCTCATCATTCATGAGTGATCTATCATTGTGAGGAGAATTGAGATTGACCATCATTCTATCCTGTGAATAGGAAATCGGAGATGCGAATTCCTTTATGGTTCTTGTTCTCATCCTCATGTGCGCAGGTTTGAAAGGATCAAGGGAATTCTTGCTTCATCTTTCCATACGATATCGACATTAACGCCCAGCACAATTGATTGATTGATTATCTTGTGATTAGGTGGTTGCGTGGGCCACGAGACTATTCAGATATTACATTCATTGATGAGAAGTATTTTGGGAACAAAGAAACTCTTCTCTGAACCCATTAAAAACACCTCGATATTGCGAAGATTATCTCGACTTTTAGGTTCGAGTTTACTGATAATCAATCATCAATAATTTCATATTCGAATCAAATTCCAAGAGCGACAATACCCAAAGCATCCATTCCGTTGATCAAATAATTGAAACCAAAATCGTCCTCGGACGTCCTTATAATATCAGGTCTAAATTCCGGAGATTCGAGACTCTGTAGTCTGAGCTGAAGCTGCCAGTTTCAAGTGCACCTTTCATATTTCGGACATCTTATGCGAAAGCTTACAAGCTTCAAAACCACCCAAGATGTTTCTCCAAAAACTCCGATCACTTTCCCATTCATCACATTCAAAAAATACTTCAGATGTGAACAATAAACATCATCGAAGACGAGTATCTCTCAAGACGTCAAATTCAGAACACAAAAATCCTCTCTCACCATCTACAAGCAATTCAACCAATGGTTCCTATACTTCTCATCCAAAGACGACGGTATGTCCAGATATTAAGGAAGTATCCAAAGAAGATACTGGGCAGGATGGAGATCAAGAAGGACGAGATTTTAGAGAATATTTAGAAAAGTGTAAAAAGGCCGAAGAGGCAGAGGAAAGGAAGAAGAAAAAGATGATGGCGATGGAGAAGAAGAGGAAGGAGGTGAATTTAAGTCCATGGGCTGGAAGGATGTGAAGGGAGACGAGGAAGGAAGATGAGTTTGAGAACTCCAGTGTTCACTCCCCTTTATGAATGGAGGAGAATGTGACGAGCCGAAGCAGATTGGTGCGATACCACTTGATACGACGACACATGATTCCATGAAGAAACGAGGCAAACATAAATATACAGGGAAAGACCTCAACATGTTTATGTTTGATCAAATGCGAAAGATGATGAGAAAAGAGAAAACCAGAGGTTTGATCCACGATTGGACTCGGGAGAGAAATCAGAGCAAATACCGTCAATCTGAAAATAGAGCAAGCTTAAGCACTATTTGGAGATGATAAAACAACAACAGCAGCAGCAACAACAAGAAATCCTCCCAGTACAGGCATGAAATACTCGTTAAGCTAAAAATCATATCCGAACCCCAACTCGAGTTGGATCGAGTATGAATAGGAGTATCATACCGCTGCATTTCCCTCTCCTCTTCATCTCTACCTCTCAACTACCATCAACCATCAACAATCAACCATCGAGAATTCATAGCACACACCCATCCACCTATCAACCTATCAACACACTCCTCACGACAAGTCAACATCCAACCTTCATCTCCATCCACCTTTGTCTTTTTCTCCCTCCCTCCATTTATCCAACAATAATCTTTCCATTCAACAAATCAACAAATCAATAAATAAATCAATAATTCAACAATTCAATAAACCAATCAATAAATCAATACCCCCCCTTTTTTTTAGTTTAGTTTAGTTATCTTCTAGTTAGTTATTAGTTAATCAGTTAGTTATATTACACCAAATCCAATATCCCATCCCATACATTTACCTTGGAAATTTCATCAACCCCCCAAAATCCCTCCCTACATACATCCAAATCCATAATCATTACATCTTTATGGTGATATCTATCATCATGTAATAATATAGTATAGCAATATACTTAGTACCCATACTTATATCTATCTTGCATCTTTTATATTAACTGTAAGTCTGTAAGTCTGTAATAGAAATAGGTAGGTAGGTAGGTATGGTTCGGGGTATGGCTAGAGGTAATGTTGATATTTATATCTATCTACCTACCTACCTACCTACCTACCAAAGCACACCTACTACACACACACAGTAATAGATCTTCTTAACGAATCGCAAACAATAACGATGACGCTAGCGATAGATTCCGGATCCTTCTAGTTAGATAGATGATTTGGGGTCTGGTTTGAGCTTGTTTACTTGCTTGCTTGCTTGCTTGTTTGTTTCGTTTTTTCTTTTATTGAGGAGGGGAAGATGGGTTGTAGGTTGGTTTTGTAGAGGGAGGAGAGGAAGGGGAGGGATGAGAGATGGATGGATGGATGGATGGATATAGCTATCTAGTATGAATCAACGGATCCGTAATCTAATTCTTTATATATATAGGGATATCGATGGGAAGATGATATATTATTATGGGATAGGATAGGATAGGATGGGTTTGTATTATGTTGTATGTTGTATGTGGTGTAGAATGTTATATATTGTATGGAGATAAAGTGACGTATATGCACTGCATATTGCGTGCTTGGGGAAGTGCTGGGGGTGGGCTTGATGTTGATGTTGATGTTGATGTTGAGCTTAGAGGTGAGGATGTTGGGGTTGGATGCATGGATGGATTTATATTTGTTTGGTGAGATGGGGATTAGATGGTGTATATGTGTATATATATATATTTGGATCTTAGGATGGATCGGATTGGATTGGATTAGATTGGGTTAGATCGGAGGGGTAATAGAAAGGGATGTGAGGGGAGGGAGGTAAAAGGGGAAGAAGGGAGAATAGAGGAAAGGGAAAAAATGGAAAAGTTAGGGTTGATGGGGTAGGGTAATAGTTAGGATTAGGAATTAGAGGTTGAAGAATTATGAATAAGATGTTTTGAATAAAAGAAATATTTACTTTTGTCAATATTTGTTTTGTTTTTTGAAGGGCGAGAGAGAAAGAGATTTAGAAGAGGATGGGAAAGAGGAAAGGGTTGTAGGTATTGTTTTGTTTGGGTGGTAAAGAGTATGTAGGTAGGCATCAAATACTTGTTTATTTGTTACAATTTTGTTTGATTGCATTGCATTGCCTTACATTGTATTCATTGTATGGATGAAAGGAGTGTTTGATGTTATTTGGAACTAGAATTATTAGAACTAGACCCAGAATTATTAGAACTAGACCTAAAATCTGAACTAATGCTAATACTCGTCTAAACACTACTTGAGAGTATTAAAGATAAAACCCTTAGGGCTTTTGATATATTGATAGTATGTACTAGGTACATCCATGGGTATTGATATATTATTCCGAGTCTGTATTTGACAAAGGAAATGAGATTTTAGCTCTAAGATTTTTTCTTATGCGTTTGGGATTTGAAAGGGTTCGTTTTGGATTTAGATTCTGATTCTGATTCTGATCTTGATTTTAATTCGAATAGAATAGATGGGGTGTTGTATACAACTTACTCGGCTATCTTTAAAACGTTTATTCATTATGGTTACAATAGTTTTATGCCTTGGGTTGTTGAATACAACATGGTATGGTGACATTCATATCATGGTGTACAGGAACGTTCTTTTGTTGTATGGGCTGTATACGTATGCTGACTGACGATATTGGTATTGTAAGAATTGAATCTACAAGGTGAGACTTATCATTCCGTCTCCAGGTTGTCGGCATTACTGGTACCGATTGATCACTTACTTTGTTTCATTTCACTCCATGATATGATATGATATGAATCTCATCAAGAGAAACTCTTTCATATACCATCTCAAGTATCCCCCATCTTCCCCTCATCCCCATATTTTTACTTTTCCGCCCTACCCCAGAAAATGGCCAACGGTAGAATAACGGTAAATCTTGTTTCCTCTCCTAAATCCATAATCATCAATCCGAAAAGTTCTAATCCCATGTTTTGTTTTCGGGTTACTTGATGTAGTTAGATGAATATATCGAATAATGTAGTTGGTTAATGTATGCTAAATCGACCTGGTGCTTAGGGCTGAGCAAATCATGCGTTGGGTTTGGGTTGATCTTTATAACATTAATAGGGATGGATTTTAGTAGTTTCGCTAAGGTGAGATCTTGGGAGGTGGGTACTTATTTTGAGGAAGTATTTGTTGATATAGTTTTATTAGAATCATAGGAAGGTGGTAGATGGAATGAAAGCAGAGGGTAGAGAAATCTTGGATATAATTATCAGTCACTCAACGTATTGAGTTAACGTTGAACAAAATCACTTGATAAGAACAAGGCAAAGAACATCATCTAACCTATAGATATATATATCAGAAACACATACACAAACATAAACTTTCCCAGAACAACATCTCACACCCCTCCCATCCACAAACACCCGCCGTACCCCCAACATACCCACGTGGACCCATATATATATATATATATATATCCGTCCCTTGTATCCCTCGATCATAAATAAAGCGTCTCATCTCCTATCCACCATAGTCACACAATCATCCACATCTCCATCTCCGTATTCCAGCCTACGTCACACAATACGAAGTTACGAACTCTCACTACATGATCCTAAACCATCCATTCGTTCGTCGATTTCTCTCATCCCATCATCTCGATATTCCACATCTAGTAGTGTAACATCTCACTCCATCTACCTCCTCCGGATCTCATCAGCCCACTTTGAATCCATACGTTCTACAATTTTGACATCCCAATTCTATCTTTGGCATCCTGAGTCCGATACAAGCTACATACCAAGACACCTAGACACCTAGACACCTAGACACTTAGACACCTAGACACTTAGACACCTAGACACTTAGACACCTAGACACTTAGACACCTACACACTTAAACACCTAGATACCTACACACCTACACGCCTTCCTATCTACATAATTACCAACCCAACCCCCAAGCACCACCCACACATCATCCCAGCCCCCCCCCTCACCCGACTCCGCCACAAAACCCACAGAAAAACCCCAACACAAACCCTCACACCAACCCAACCCTCGATCTCAACACCCTCAATCCCACCAAAAGCCCAGCTCCTCATCTAGATCTCTCCACATCACACCTCCAGTGCCACGAACCGCTCTCAAAATCTGATAAAATCCCTTCCATCTCATCTTTTCCATTGCATCGACCGATCTGATCTGACGAGATCAACATCTCTTCATGTTGCACCTGCATCTTTCACACCTTGGTCTGAGTTTCTTTGATTTCATTTTCTCTGACGATGATGTTGGGAGTTGGTCATTGGGTTTGGGAGATAGCAGTGTTGTGTTGATTTGGTGTTCTATTATTTTACTGTACTTGGCTATACGTTCTCGTGCAAGTCACATCACATCAGATCACGTCTTCCAACCTCCCTTTATTTCACCTTGTTTCGTTTATCCCATCGCATACCCAGCAATTCACACTCTCGCCTACAATCCTAAAGTCCCATCAGTCGCACACAATATAACACAACACAATCCATAACCCAATCATCCGTACTCCCAAGACCAAAAGTGCGCGAACTCTCGACAAGGAACCTTCATCACATTGTTCCGCTGTTCCAACTCCAGTCTCTAAATCCTTTGTTTCAACTTTCTTTTTTCGCACAACCTACATCATCATCATCATCATCATCATCATCATCATCATCATCATCATCATCATCATCATCATCATCATCATCATCATCATCATCATCATCATCATCATCATCATCATCATCATCATCATCATCATCATCATCATCATCATCATCATCATCATCATCATCATCAATCACACCATCCTCATCCTACACAAGCAAGATCTTTCATCACACACATTCAAACCATTACGCACTTTATCAATTCCGCTCCAATATCAGGAAAAATCCTCACTTGAATATCTTGATTGGCGAATACATACATCATTCTACATACCTCACAATCCAATTCCATAAATCCCAGCATTCACACTCAAAACTATAAGATAAAATAATGTAATATTCACAACGAAAAGAAGGGCTAAAAACTTTCCCGCCCAAGATAAAAACGCCCATCTCGTTTCTCGGCGCCGAAAAAGCCTCCCAAACGCCTCGCTAAAGGGTCCCTTTTCTTACCCTATCATCAATCACATCTCTATTCTGTGTGGGATAGGTCACGCAGGACTCGGTACATAAATCCCTTACAGAGGCTGGGGCAAGATTTCCCAAGACCAGAGTAATTATCTGACCTCACATGACACCACATGGTCATATCAATCCATCCATGCCACTCAAAATGATATCCAACATGAAAAGAAAAATCACATACTCTTCATCCAGCCAAGGACGAGAACAAGCTCCCTCGTCCACCACCCACCAGGGAACATCAAGCTCCAGAACCCATCAGTACCCATGTCAAACCCGCCAATACCCCTCGGAGCAAACGAGTTATCGACCGCACCACCGCAACTCCTCGGCAATAAACTGGTCCATAACATCCACGATCCTCAACGAAGTATCCGCAGACCATGCCGTATCTGCAAGCTCTCGCCTACGCCGCCACCACCACGACCCGGATTCCTACGAAGCATTTATCCAAACTGCGCTGGAGGAACATCGACGGGAAAGACGTGAGCGAGCGGTGCGGAGGGCGAATGATGCGTGGCAGCAGGGATTTCGAAAGCCCGAGGCTGCTGGGACGAGAAGTTGGTTGCAGGGGTGTGGCTTAGCCAAGTAGGACTGTTGGGTGTCGTTCATTAGTTTGGTGTCATGTATACATATATATCATACAGATAACGAATTTCTTTTGTTTTTAGATGTATGCGATGGAATGAGACAGGAATAAGATAACAAATGGAATTTTGGAAGGAGATATACCCGAGATACAAGGACAATGGAATAGGTCGAAGAAAGAAATAAACACAAATTGGAAAAAGAAAAAAAACTTACTCTCCCATTCCCAATCTTTCATAACACCCACCCAATGCAACCTTCCTCTAACAGTCAATTCCTGGTCCATATCCTCGGTAATAAGCCCTGCAGCTTGTCTTTGAGCCTTCAATTCTCCAAACCCTCCTTGAGATGGCCCTGAAATACTATGTCTCTGCCTGTTCCTAACCTGCGTCGCTCTCCTATTCTGCCCCATAACCCCCATTTCATTAAGATTCAACAGATCTGAAAAAGAAATCTCCTCACCCCCAACCCCATTTCCCATCTCCTCCTCAAACCTCTTCATATTATCACTCGAAGCCCCATGCATTCCCGCAATCCCCCCCATTCTCCCCCCATGCCTCTTCATCAACTCCTGTTCCTTCCGTCTCACGACTTCATCTCTCCTCCTCCATACTTCTTGCATGACTTCCCAACAGCGGTCAATATTTCCAATCCACATTCTCCTCCCCATACTCGCCCATCTCTCTTCAACCCAGGTTCTATCTTCCTCATCTTTTGCTTCGCAGCCTGCAGCGAGAAGGGGGTAAATCTGAACGATGACCAGGCGGCTGCTAAGTGGTACGGTAGCGAGAAATACCAGGACTTTTTTTGCGAGCTCGGCACATGTCAGAGAGGGTATCTCGGGCACGGCCTGATGCAGATGGAGAAGCGTAGCATATCGGTAGGCTTCTGCTGTTTGGAGCGCATGCTGGATTTCAGACGTGGGATCCTCGGGCGTGGAGAATGAGGTAGAGGGTTGCCATTGTTCGATTGCTTGTTTGAGATCCATGGCTTGAGATATTATTGCTATGGAGTTTGATTTTGACTTTTGTACTTTGCGGCAGAGGCTTGCAGCACGACCGATTAAGGGGAAGAGAGTTGCTGCACTGCCCATCAGAGGGTCGATTTCAGACATCGTAGTAATGTTAGTGGAAGAGGAAGAGAGTGAAGTGGAGAGATCATTAAGAGGTGAAAGGAGATTTTCGAAATCCGTAGAATCGTCATTATCGATTGATGTTAACCTTGCAATAACATCCATATATACCCAAGTATTGCAAAGAAATTTTAACCGAGACAAATCATCACCCACTAGGCTTCGTTTATTGTGTTTGATGAGCGCCTGGTTGACTAATATCTTTGCGCCCCTGAGATGCTCGATTCCAGTTGAGATATGTTGGTCCCAAGATTCAGCAAAAGCAAGAACGAGGGTTGTGGCGAGAGCGGTATCAGTGCGCATCTTTTCTATTCCTGTTGCGAGAGATCGAATACTACGACGCATATGTTCCATACCGTCAACGCGAAGAGCGGGCTTCTCTTTGGATGTATGAAATGCGGTCATGGATGCAATAGCATGATATAATGCTGGAGAATCTCGCGCAAGAGGCCAAACTAATGTTCTCCATGGATTCTCCGTGGGTCCATCTTTAACAGATAGAATGCCACATGTTTGTTTATCAAATCTAAGCATTAGCATCTCTGGGCTCCCGGCTGGAACATCTGGCTGTCGATGCATTGGACTAAAGCTTATAGGAGATGCAGTTGGAGATCTTGATTGAGCTTGAAAGGGACTCATAGCTAACCACATTTCGGAATCAGATAATGGAGGGTCTCGAATAATTTCCTCAATATCATCTTCCAGGGATGAATCATTCGTCATCTGAAACTGAGCCACGTTAGGGCTTGATATTGCACTACCCATTATAGTTGGTGGCATTGAAATAGATGGCGGTCTTGCATTCAATTCTGACCCAGGCTGCAATAAATCTATCAATCTTGGTGACTGTCCAGAAAAACTAGATCTTGTTGGAGTGACGAGACCGGTGTCATCAAACATGCTACTTAGACTGCTTGTGACTGAATCTGCCTCAATTCGAGGTCGTTGAAGGCTTTCATGACTAAAGGTGGGTGTGCTCATATCAAAAATCGGGGAATATCCGGAATGAAGGTCCGGAAGCGAAGTCGAAACATCAAAA
The DNA here is from genome assembly GCA_002909645.1 of Monilinia polystroma. Taxonomy (NCBI): domain Eukaryota; kingdom Fungi; phylum Ascomycota; class Leotiomycetes; order Helotiales; family Sclerotiniaceae; genus Monilinia; species Monilinia polystroma. Next base: position 85,795 of record PDUE01000395.1, on the reverse strand, counting down.
GTTGATGGGGAAGGTACAGCAGCATTGAAGAATGAGTCCTGCATTTGTGTATCCTCTTCATCAGGAGTAGTAGCCGAACCATCGGAAGCTATTGGACTTGCGACTGTAGGAATATCCGGTGGTCTATCCAAAACGATCGAATCTAAAGATATTAGACTCAGTTTGGGGAGCTTTGAATTTATATCCTACCTCTCTTTCTCGGGGGTGGCGGTGCTGGTTTATTTGTATATGTAGCTTCCTCGAATGGTCTCCATTTGAAATCCTTCTTATATCCTCCACACGTAACACTTCTTTTATGACATTGTTGACAAGAAGGTTTCGTTTCATCGCATTTCAATCGTTTTCCTTTGCAAGTAATACAACCTTTGTTGTTGTGAGAAGTTCCAATCAGCATGTGAAGTATAATGCGGGGTAGAGAAGCTCTTATCAATGGAAAAGATAAGAAACATAAGAAGATATCGAGAGCTTACCATTTCGACTTTTCGATTGTTTGGGTTTATTGATGCCATTCTCTTTCTTCAAGGATTGAGTAGCTGGCTTGGAAGTAGATTGCTTTCGTTTCTTGGGTGGTGGTGGTGGCAGTGGCGGCGGTTCTGGTGCTGGTTTGAGTATGGGGGAGGAAAGGAATGCTGATGGAGAAGGTATTGTTATCGTCTCCATCTCATAGAATTCTTAGAAAGATACATCGATGAAGATAGAAGTGATAGAACTATACTATTGGAAGATTGAATAGCAGCACCTTTCAATAGAAATCAGTCATGGATCTAGAACAAAACTCTTCATCACTTGTAGAACTGAGATTGAAGCTGCTGCGTGTGATGATGTTCTTGATGTGTTGTTCGAAGTTATGAAAGGAGATATAGATTCCATAATTTAGTCAGAGGTCTAGTACTCCTTCAGAAAGGGAGGAGAACCTGAGATTCGATTTCATAGATAAACTATCATTTTGATTCGTGAGTTTAAATGTGTCAGTTTGTGGAGAAGCCGAGCGAGGTCGCCCGACAGGATGAGAGCGTATCACTACAGGGATTGATAGCAGGTGATAGCGAGTGATACCCAACCAGACTGTAACACTATGACATGAATTGTCTTGAATGATTGGATAAGTTATATTCGAGATGTACTGGAAAAAAGTAACTCCCCGTCATGATTAGATAGCTTCTTGACAAAGAGTATGGTTCATTTACTCGCACTTATACATGGAACATACTACAGGACGTAGCAGGTGAAAGCTTGTAGAAAGCTGTGAGAGGAAGAAACCATTATCCTCATATAATATTCTGGCTTCAATTGCTGTTGAACGGTTGAGAATGATCTCCAGTTCGTGTTTATCTCAATTAGTACTTCATTATCATCATATCTACCATCCAATCTCTTATTTTCTATTACATAACCTCTACTTGTCTATCTTTATCGAAAGTAACAAGTGTGTAGGGCTAGACGGGGGTCCATACTGAAGTGTCATGCCGGTAAGTATGATAGGCTGATGCAGCGGGCAGCTTCCGAGCTTCGAGTAGATAAGTTGATAATGGTAGGAGGAGAGTTCGTGTGATCGCTGGTGGGAAATCCTGCAAGTCTATCTGATGGAACGGACTGATTTCGGAGTTTTCGAGATATGCTTTGATACATGAGAGAAAAGTGCAAGGTTTGAGGGCGAGAGGAAGAAATGAGGGTATCGTGAAATATTGAACATACTGAGGTAAAGAATAGTTGAGAGGAATTAGAGTTGTGATTGGCGAGTAAACCCAAGTGTTAACCTAATGTTTGGCAATACCGTAGACGACGCCTGATAGTAACTTGAAAAGGTCAATAATGGTGATAACCTGCCCAATGATTTTGGGTCAGTCATGTAGTGCCGCGAAGTGTATTCTTATTGGAAACTCTAATTTTAACTGCGCCAGATCAACCTGTAACTTATGAATACATACATCTGTTTTGTGCTGTGTCAAAGTCCATGCTGGGTAGAGATTATGCATGCAAGGAGTAAGTGTTTTTCCGCTGCCAGATCTTGCTTCTTGTGAGCTGAAATGCCGTTGTTGTAGGAGTTGGGGCCATAACTTACTGCACCCCTTTCATTTTCCCATTAAAACCCTTTATTTTTTAACTTTTAAACCCCTTATCAAATTATTGAGTATTAGAGATTATCTTATAAAAAATTATAAAAATATATCAATGTACATATAGGATTATTAAAGATTCTATCAAAATAAACCAGATTATTTTTCATCATTTTATTTATATAATTGTAATCATATAAAATTTTGCCAAAAAAAATCGCTTATTTTGTATATAAATAACGTTGTATATAATGGTTTTTGTTTAAAGAACTTCAACTTGAAATAAATATAACCTTTTAATAAAAATAAAGAATCTTGTTTTTCAAATTTTATTAATCCGAAAATATAATTAATGAAAATCTCAAAAGATAATACTTATTATCATAAGAATTATTAAATATTTGAATTTATATGAGAAAACTTATTACGAAAATGCGAGGGGTGCGGTAAGCTATGGCCCTAACTCCTACCTCCCCAGGTACGATTACGAGCCTGAAGTCTTGAATAGCTGTATAAGAAATCGTGGTTCAACTTCCTCTAGGAAATGATAGCTGAAATCTGAAATCTGCAGGTTGTTAGACTCAATTTCCATATTATATTACGAGATGAAACACAAGGCTTCCAATAACATTATAGAAACTATAGCTGAACTTTAGATGATTTCTTCGTTTGGCCTCTCGTGAATTGAGCTGTTGTAACTCTGTGAGTCTCACATTTCAAAACGCCGTGACATCGTTGTGCTATCGCTTTACCGTGTGCAGATCGTGACGTTTTTGTTTCCGATAGACATTAAATTTATTCAAACGATTTCGAGAATGAGTTTATTGGTTTCCAGGTATCACAAATTGGGTTCCGCGTTAAATAAGAATTGATGTTTTAAGCATTGAAATTTGATTCTTTTCTAGTTTCCACAACCCACCACCAGCATATGGCCTTTTGATAAAAGGAAATTCTCCGATGATCTACATTTTCATCTCATGTCACCAAGATGCTTGCTTCAGAATGTTCTGCATCGTGAAGGGTAACCAAGCCAGGATATCTGAATAGCCACCCCACCAATGTTTGAAGTTGAAAATCTAGGATACAAATGCTTCATAAAAATGCATCGTGAATTCTCTAGCCAATTGAAAATTTCAAATGGCTCTGGCCTTATTTCCTTATTTATAGCGCTGGGACGTTGGTTTTCGCTTAGCTTCACGCAAATTGGAAACAGAATGAAGGAGCATCTTAAATACGGTATTGCTAGTACAGTTACATTTTACGAATTTTGATTATTTGCCTTCAATAACATGATCTTGATTGGGTATTATTAGCTTTGCTTTTGCAAGTTCATGAATATCATTTGACTGTCGGGAAAAGTGAACGTTGATCTCTCGTGTTTATGTACATTTCATAACTCCATAAATCCAAACTTGCCCAAGAAATCATGTAAAATTTTGCCTGGTATCAAATACACTGTACTAAATTCCGTCCTATTGAACAACGGCAGACTTGGCAATTTATGTGGCAATTTCTGGGACGGAAGGTAAAAAGGCACAAAGGATTAGGCCTGAAAAGCTATAGCTCTTTAGGGTATCATAAGCTTTGGACTACTTCTTCCTCTTCCTCTTCCTTTTCCAACAATCTCATTCGTCATCATCCTTCTTCGAAATCCCTTCATACCCCAGAAAAGAAATGTGCGTTTGTCAATCTTACGATTCTAGTGCACGATTCTAGTGACTTTTTGGGCATGGTCTTGACTCCATTGAGATTAGAAGGAAAGGGTTCCCATGCTCGTTACAAAAAGGCAGAAGAAAAAGCATCGAGTTCGAAGAATGTTGGCAGGCAGACTTGTAGGGCTACAGGTTTCTATCATCTATTCCGTATAGTTACCAACCCACTATCGTCTTTGAACTGTTCTTCATGTAACGATACAGCTTCACTCATCATTTGGAGTATTACAGCGTCGACCTCATATCTAATAGCAATGCTAGCTAGCTTCTAGGCTCTCCCCAAACAAAGGTTAGTTGCTTGCTCGGTCTCAAAAGGCAATGAATAATTGGGACGACCTGAGTACAAATTCTTCGTTTAGGAACCTTCGGTGGCAAGAGTCTGATACCTATGATAAATCCTACGCGCTGGATTTATACGTGCCGATTTGGTATGGAATCTTTATTTGAGGGGGCGGGGGAGCAGCTCTTTCGAACTGCATTGCCAAATTTAGATTGGTTTAGAAAATAAACGGCTCCTTTCAAGTTATTCTATCCAAGAGATAACGTCAGGATTGTATTTACATCATAGACAGAGTCTCGCCTTCAAGACGGCTCGCGATAAGACTCAACTCAGATATCGTAACGTGTTTCCATAAGGTGAAGATCGAAGGTGGTTGATAGCCCAATTCATAATATCCACATGATAGATGAAGTTTTGCCTTCAAAACGATTCGCGATAAAACTCAATTCAGACATCGTGCCATACTCTACAAGGTGAATATAGAAGGTAGCTAATAGCTCATACCAAAAGGAGCAGCTTATCCTCCTCTCTTACTACCTTTGATAAGAATCACGTGTAGAATAGATCAGCCAGATCAGCCAGATCAACCAGATCAACTAGATAGATCATTGTGAACTTCAGGATTGATCAAATGAGGTGAACAATGAACAAACACCGGAAGCACGCGACTGTATATAAAAAAAACTAAAGGATCAAGATCTCTCCAGACAGTCAACAAATACCAAAATATTCAACAAACAAAAATGTGTACTCAGCCACGAGGATCTCATTTTTGCTAAAAGGATCGAAACCCAAATAAATGATCTGAAAATAGCAAAGAAATGGATCTATCTTGTCACAATTTGAGTGGCCACCTTCAAGCTTTTGAAAGTGGATAGGATAACTTTACAGTACACGCGTGCACGTACCAGAAAGATGAAGTTATACAGTCTCGACGGCTCTTTATTTGATAAAATCTGATGCACCATGAGGTAGAGGAAAGGAATACCATAGGGCCTCAGCCACTTACGTGCGGGGTCAACCTTCATTTGGGTTACTCTAATGCTCGAGTATCTGCTGAATCCTTGAAACTTAAAGACGGATTAATAAAAACAATATAATAAGATCCATACATACATACATACATGCATCCACACATACATTCATATACCCATCCGGTAACCTAAACACCACGACTTATGCCGACCGCTAATGCAAATGCATCAGTCAAGCCGATCTTTTTTACATCCGTTGAGATTTGAAGGTTCTAATTGGATATATATTTCCATATTAGTATACATTAGCGTACATTAGCTTAGTTAATTCTTGGTATCTTAGTATCTTACCATGTAGTTCTAGTTGCCGCTCATGAAAGCGAGGCCTTGACGTTGAGAGAGTGTGGTGTGATGTTGGTGGTACATAGGATGATGGGATGATGGGATGAATGGGCATAGTTGTAGGTTTATGTAGATTATTCAATTTGGGAATGACGGATGAGAATCTATTGAAGTGTTATTGTTATTTCATGCTATCTAGATTGAGAAGATAGAGAGTAGATAGAGAGTAGATAGAGAGTAGATAGAGAGTAGATAGAGAGTAGATAGAGAGTAGATGATCACAACTAGCGAAAGTATGGATGGGAACATACTGTCTAACAGCTTGCAATAACGTTAACGTTATTAGTTATGCTATGTATGCCATTGCGATGAATATTGTGCGGTAAGGATGCATACTTCCTTAGATGACGATAATGCAAGTAAATATTCATTTATCAAATACAAATATGATCATAAAGATCGATTGGTAATGTAATGTTTCGTCCAAGCATGAGCATAACATGTATTCCATGCCTTCACTAACCTCACCTCACCTTACCTTACCTTACCTAGCCATCGTATATAATCGAGGTCAAAGGCATTATCTGCATTGTCGTGAACCGTGACATCTACCATCACCCACCCACCCATCCACCCATCCACCCATCCATCCATACATCATCGTATCTCAACTTCCTTCGTTCTCTGCCTTCAACAGTAAGTAGGTCGTTAATCATGTCATCTATGCCAGCCACTCAATTCAGAATTCAGTCATCATTTCCTCATCCCGTTACTCACACCGTCATCAGCTCTGATTCTGATGCATGCTCGTTTTCATGTAAACTAAGCCAACGATAATTGATTTCATATTTTACACATATACCACAAAGTGTGTTACCTGCCGATTTTGGATCACTAGTACAGCAAATGGCTATATAAATTGATTATGCTGCATCTTTTTTCTGCATCTGAAACAGTGTTCAAGAATCTTTCCAGTGCATTGAAATCCTTCGACATCAAGAAAATCCATGCACAAATACGTTGATGCATCATTCCTACATTACTTAATCCTAATGGAGTAACTTTCCGATTTTTAACCTGTTTTAACTTGATTTTCATTGGCAATGGAGACATGAGAACTCCTCTAATATCCATTTCCAATTTACAAGGTATAGGTAAATGAAACCTTGTCAAAGGCTTATAACCAACATTTATCCTTGAATAAACCCCTGTACTACCACTCTCCAATGAATATCATGCTTTCATCTTCCCTTCGTATTGAGAATTGGAATATACAAGAGGCATCGACTTCCTCTTTGTCCTCCTCCACCTTCTTCTAATTTAACAGCAGTAGAACTCTATCCTGCTCAACTCGCACTACTTTACATACTTTTCTTGAGATCTTCATTAATCCTGGATTTGGTAAAGTATAAGCTGAGCGAAATGGAAGCAATATAACATACATCTTCAGATGTATAATAATCAAAGTTCAGCCTTCTCCTCTTTGACTCTCAGTTCCTTTCACCAATCATGGGGAACGCTCAATCTGTACAAGGCCCAAGGCGAAGCAAGAAGTTATCAAAACCCAAAACGAAGCCAACGGGGCTACCTTCATCAACTTCCAACAGTCCTAATACAAGTCGTCGAAACTCCGTGACCGGAAAAGGGATTATATCTGCAGCTGCTTCAGTTCTTCCTCATGGCAAGCTTCTTAGCGTTCTCGAGACGGAGTCTCAGGAACATACATCAGAGCCAACACCTTCGAAGAAAAAGAGAATGAGTATATTCAGGTCAAGGACTTCAAAGAAGGATACGGAGAATCATGAACCGGATGTTAATATCGATACTGTACTGAATCGTTCCCCACAAATGGCTACTGGCAGATTTACAAGAAGTAACTCTCTAAATTCTGTTGCTCCCGTCAAGATACCAGAGGAAAAGTCTTGGGGTGTTCTAAGTCCCAAGTAAGTTTTCTCTAGATACTACATATGTACAATGCTCATTAAAACATCAGACCATCCTTCCATCGTTCACGAAAATCGCTTCCATATGTTTCATTTGCATCAAAAAATAATAATAATAATCGACTTTCTCATGTATCCGAAGTTCATTCTCCGCGACTAGATTCCGTAAATATTGCAACGGGTTTGACTGGACAGCAAGCAGGAGAAATGGATTGGCAGTTGTCTGATCCATTTTGTCAGAGAACTCAACCAGATCCTGCGATATATGCGCCAATTCGTCGAAAATCTCTTCTTCAACATGGCGTAGCGACAAGACCTAGCGTCATGTCAAATTCTCAATCATTTCAAGATCAAATACCTGTTTCATATCACAACTTTGGACAATGGTCTGTACCACCTCTGAAATTAAGTACGAATGTGGATGTTGAAACTCCTGGAGCACGTACCTCGACTCCTAGTGATCTTGGCCATATTGGCTCATTTCAACTTGGTTCACTGAGAATTACAAATGGCTCAGCAAGCCCCACACCTAGCGCCGAAGAAAGAAGAGCCAGTCTCCCAGCTAATGATCAGCATATTGCTGCTTTTCAAGCAAGCTCTAAAGTTCAAGGGATCGCCCACCGAAGTCATACCATTTCAGTTTCTGCAGAAGGTATGAAACGTCCTTGGGCGCCAACCTCATTCCTGCAACCTCCTACTGAAAACAATTTCCATGATGCTCTGACTATCAAAATCCCAGATATTACATCTACTCCCAACTCTTCATTATCTCCTGTCAATGCTCAATCTTTGGTTCTTCCCCCTCAATTGAGTCCATTCTCATTTGTTGCAAGCCCCGTTGGGTCCCCTTTCTTAGATGCAGTTAGCAATAGTTCTGCTATAGATGATGAATTGTCTGATGCTGAGATATCCACGCCGGCACTTGAACCTTCCTCAGGCAATGATAATCGGTCATTTGACTCCGCTTATGCGCCATCACCTGCTACCCCAGAACAGCAGTTTGTAGGAAGGAATTTAACTGCTCTAGTCTTGCCAACAAAAGAGCCTCTATCTCGCAGCATACCACAGACATACTCTGAAGTTCTGAACAATTATCAGTTCACTCACCATTCAAACGACCCTGCTATTCATGCAATTCCAATGTTTAACCCAGAATCACAAAAAGCGACGAGACTGAGCAGTTGCTCTTCGCCAGGTCATCAATCTCAAATTCAACAGCCACGCCCTATGTATCAACGGCAGAGTATGCCAGCAGTTCCACACCAATCTCACAAACCCACTGCAAGTGAATATCCGAGCTCTCAATGGGGAATACAGAGACAATGCCCACAATCTTATTACCCGGGAGCTTCAGCATTTACAGCACAATCTCGATCACACAGTGAGAAGTATCTACCTGCTGCAGCTTCATTTCAAAATAGCAAAAAGCTCGATGAAATCATGGGATACAAATCAATGCGAACAATTAGCTCAAAAGAGACAATTACCACAATTACGTCACTTGATCCGGCTGAGATGGAATCCACATACACAAAGCAAAACAGTGCAATCCCTCCCATTCCTACATCAATTGCAGAGGCGGATTACCATTCTGGTTGGAAACCACCAAACGTACGAAGGCATTCATATGCCCCATCTGCTTCATCTGCACCAATGAATCGATATACACTACAGCCATATCACGCCTCAACGTCGCTAAATATATATCAACAGGAAGATCAAACGGATTTCGAAAATCATCTCACATCTCTCGACACTATTAAAAGTAGTCTGGGTGGATCTCCTTATGATTTGGCAGTGACGGCAATGGAAAGGACATCTCCGAGGGCTACACCAAGAGCTGCAGCTGCCCCTAGAACGGAAAGCATGACTGCGCACCTTCAATCTCCACATGCCAAGTCTATTCAATCTCAATCTGAGGACCCTCCGCGATCAAAGCCCGAAATCAACGCTCGTCAGGAATCTTACAGCAAGCTTGTTGGTGGCAGCCCATTTGATAATGATAGTATTGGACCAAATTCAAGAACGACTTCGTCAGGGTCAACATTCACTCTTCGAGATCTGCCATCACAAAGACGAACGGCCGATGAAGATGCGAAGAGGTTGTCGATAGCAAGAACAAGTCGGGTTAATAGCCCTCCACCTGCTTCTTTCCAGAGTCAACTGAAATCCGTTCCAGTTTCTCTTCCGGGGCAATCTTCTTTGACAAAATTGAGGTCATCCCCTGTGGAACGATCTTTCTCACAGCCACTGTCGCCAGAAACACAAACTCAAAGCAAAGAAATTTCACCGCCACCAACAACAAGATCACATACCTCCAATATAATTCGAGAAGTGACAAGTCAGGAATCTGTGACATCTGGGCAAGAGATTTGGTTTGATTCAGCAGAACAGCGAGATGTACCTTCACAACTTCAAGATGGCAATGCCGAAAGACCATCCAACGATAAATCTCAAAGTTATAGACCAGCTACAAACCATTATCGTCCTATCCCTCTCCATCACTTCAGTTTCGATGTTCAGAATAACTCTGGAAAGAGTTCAAGGGCTACAAGTGTATACAGTGAAAAGGAATGGGAGATCCATGCTGGAACCTATGATCACACGTACGGTTCTACTACAAATCTACATGAATTTTCTATTGATAACTCGGGCATCGAATACGACTCGCCGTATTCCGAAGAACCGGAACAAGTATCAAAGATGGGAAATTCGACGCAAGATATGTTAGTATTGGACCGATACGCTGGAGGTCTGGGATACGGGTTTGAGCCTGGCTATGGACTGGGTGGTAGTGCAGGAACAAGAAATAGCGGAATTATGAGCAAGGGAGGAAGAAAAGGAGTTGATGTATCCAAGGAATGGGGCTTGGATTTCAGTGACGTGCCTATCATGATACAGAGAGTACCAGTTAAGGCTGGTATGTAAGGAACAGCAAATTTATGATTCCAGCAGAAATAGCGCCGATTGATCGATTTGCACAGATACGGCACAGGTTATATGCTAAACGATTGGTATACGGGCATATATTTTCAAGTTTTTTTTTTATAATATTAGATTGGACCAGGAACGGCAACGAAACATACAAACGGAACGGCGTTACGAGGTTACCATTTATTCGGTCACTATTATTTATACGGCCAAAATTTTCTTTTCGGTGGAATTTCATTTGGATTGGATGGATTAGGGGGGAAGCTAGTGGTTGGGGGTTGGGGGTTGGGCAAAACAATACGTTTGGATGATGGATGGATACCCGAATTTTTCTTTTTCCCCCTCTTTGCTTCTTTAGGGGTTTAGTCTTTTGAGTATGATAAGTGTGGCACTGGTTTGCTTCATATCGCATTGAAGTAATTGGCGAATAGAGGGTGCGCTGATGCCGGGACTTTATTGATTGGGGACCCAACTTAAGGAGAGGAGGAAAGGAGGAAAGAAAGATTGTATATATTCGATCGACAAAGGGTGTAGATATATGTAAATATTGCTGATCGGAAAAGCTAGCCACTATTATTGATATCACATAACGCAAATGAATATAGCGATGACTTTTAACTCTTGTTCTTCTTTTGGTGAATGCAGATTGTGAAATCAGATAGCATATGAGATTAATCGATAAAATACAAGGGTGCTTGGGGAGTGGTACTGTCTTCTCTTTTATGGTCATTGTCGGTGTTTGAAATAATATTGAAATTGATTGAGATTTGCGTCATCGCTACTATCTCAACCTCTCACGCAAGAATTCATTCATACTAGCTATCTTTTATTACTATGTATTGTTATTTCAATATTAACAAGGCTTCGCCTCATGAAGAATTAGCTTTTACAATCTTCTCAGCCATCTCAGGCAAACTATCGGCCATGACATCCATCTCCGTATCAAAGATATCCAAACATGGTTCTTTCTCATACTCCATACAATAAGCACCCTTGAAGCCTGCCTTCTTCGCAGCCGAAACATCCCACATATGTCCAGCAGCAAACCATGACTCATCGTCCTTGCCAAACTTAGCCAACGCAGTTCTATACGCGGATAAAGCCGGTTTAGCCACTCCCGAGCTATCACACGAGATGAAGTTCTCAGCAGGCATCTCCACACCACCCTTTGAAAAGTATCCCTGCACGCGCTTCAAGTCCGCCGTCGTCAATAACCACACCTTAAAACCACCCTTTTCCAATATCTCAAAACACTCTTTCGCACCCGGTCGCAGCTGTAGCTCAGAGTACCCTTGAACGCAGGCATCGCGCTCCGCATCCGTGCATAGCGACCGTGGATCTTTCACGCCGGCGAACCATAGTGTGCGGTAGAATGTTGATTCGAGAATGCCTTTGTACGGCTTGTACCGTTCGGAGATGGAGAGGAATGTGAATTCTAGTTCGGCGGCTGTCATCCAGCTGTAACCGAAGAATTTGGGTGTGATGTTGTTGGCGCGGAGTTTGTCGCCGATGGCGCGGTCGATTTGGGCGTGGTATTCGTCAAATGATACTAGGGTGCCGACGATGTCGAAGACGACTTGTTTTTGAACGCCCATTTTGCTGGGTGTATAGATTACGTCTTTGTCTTGCTTTTGATATTTGAGTATTAGTTGATTCTGAATACTGGTGTGCTTTGAGTTGGATAGATTCTATCGTGCGAATATTTGGGATTCCGCCGTTCGGTATGGTACAATTTGCTTTGCTACTCGTCGTGGATGATATCACGTTTATCATTACCCTTCCAAACATATATATATAATCTCTACTGAATTGTATCTTTTGTGATCCCAATGTGTGTGTCATCAAAGTCCGATATAGGTAATGAGAAGACACTTTTAGCATATCGGGTTGATGCCATCACCCCACCTACGAGTGCATACCTGCTTGCGGGGAACCATATTATGGGACACGCAATAGTTCCCGCGATGATAGGAAGGTTAATTGCAATGAAGAGCTTGTTCAAAGCTTGAATGTTCTTAGAGTTGATCTCATATTTGTATTTATAATGAGAAAGTCTTATCTGTTGATAGGTTTCACTTTAATTCATACCCCTCATTCACTTCTCCACACTCGGTGTTCAAACTTCAAAGCAACATTGAGGTAACCGTCTTATCTGCAATATGTTCTTATTTTAGGCCTTCGTTTATTACTCTTTACGGCGTCTTCTTATCTCAATAGCACCTATCATTTATGTGGGGCGGGTATTTCAGGGGGCGAGTCGGATAAGCGTCGGGTATCAACACGTTTCCGGATAATACTATTTTATATGTGCTTCATATCTTCTTATCTGTAGTATCATCTTTCTTTTCTATTAGCAATATATCAATATGTTTATTAAGATTGGATCAAGCCTTTTATTGGCCGTAGTTGAGTGGAGGTGGTAAATTATAGTTCTTGCTATTTCTTATTCAGTGATCGTCTAGCAGGATGGGAACGTTACCTCTCATTGCATTATCCGACTAGTAGAAACTCAAAGGATGGTGCTAGGGATTCAAACATCTAGAGTTGCGAAGAGTTCCAATTACAAAGTTTTAGAATTGATGAATACATGAAATAAATCTAGAACTATATCACACCACACACTCTCTATGCTCAGTTCAATAAAAGTCCGAATCTAAGTTCTAACCCCAACACCTGTAGCCCCAAGCTCGCTAAATACTATAATAACAACAATGTGAACAATGATGCAATATGACAAACACACACCAAGAAATCTTAAGACCATAAAATATTCAACCTTCGAAGGCCTTTCTTAGGCTTTTCTTGTGGCTCTGGGTTTTGTTGATAGATTTCAATGAAGCCACGAATAGGCATCTCTTCTAATGAAACCAGCTTTGTCTTTGCATGGTACTTATAACCAAAGAACAAAATCAAAATGATGGGAATATTTAGGTATGATGAGATAAAGGTCTCGTTATCCCAATGCCCATGGATGAAAGTAGTGTATCCTCCAGTAAAGAGTAAAACGATAAAAAGAGCCAGAGAAGCCCATGAAGTGTATGGTTGAAGTGGTGCTGCCCATGGAAGCTCAGTGTGACGGTCAATTCCCTGCTTCTTGCAGCCATATAAGAATCTAAGGTAGATAAGTAAAATACAGATCCAGTTGACTAGAGTGGCGATAGATACAAGATCTTGAAGCCAAGTGAAGACTTCGCTCGCAGTACTGGACAAAGTCATGTAACCCAAGCACATGAAAATGGCGTAGAGAGTAGCTGCAACGTAGGGAACACCGGCACGGTTGACTCTGGTGAAGATCTTTGGTGCATGTCCATGCATAGCCATACCGAAGAGAATACGCGTTCCACCAAGCATACTAGAGTTTCCGGAAGACCAGGCAGAGGTAAGGACGACTGCGTTAATGATCGATGGAATAACCTTAATGCCTGCGTTTTTTGCAGCGATAACGAAAGGAGATTCTGAGGCAGTACCGCTAGACTTGAAAAGACTTGGGTCGTTGGATGGTACCACGAGACCGACCATGAAGATGGTCAGAACGTAGAATAAGATAATTCGGATAAATATGCGCTTGGCGGCCATGGGAATAGCTTGTCTCGGGTTTTTGGTCTCGGCAGCAGCTACAGCAATATTCTCAATTCCGGAGTAGGCGTACAAAGCATTGTTGAGTGTCGTCCAGAATCCGAGGAAGCGACCAAGAGAGCCACCAATGCCTAAATACTGCACGAAAGCTCCAGGGTCCTTCCAGTAGCGGAAGCCGATTGATTCATGATTTGGACCTCCTCCACATGTAATTACAAGAGCCATGATATTTATCCCAATAACGAGCATGATTTTCAGCATCGAAAATGTAAACTCCAACTCGCCGTAAACCCTCACAAAGGTAACAGCGGTGATGATCATGAGAGCACCAAAGACGGTAATCCATACAGCGTTGTTGATTGTCGTCCAGAATTCCACCAACACCGCAGCGGCAACAATTTCAGCTGGGATTGATACCATATATGAGTATACTTGATTCCATCCATTTGCGAAAGACATAGCAGGGTCGAAGAAGTGCTGGGCATAACGAATTTGTCCTCCATTGAGCGGAACCAGAGCTCCCATCTCTCCGACAGCGAATACGACACTCGAAACAGCGAGACCAACCACAGAATAACCAAGGAATGCACCAAGAGGACCAGATCTTGCAATGGCTCGACCAGAACCAAGGAATAGACCTGTCCCAATTGTTCCTGCAAGCGCAATCATCTGAATATGTCGTTGATGCAGACCTTGCTTAACAGCTTGAACCTCGCCAAAATCTCCTACAGTTCCAGTATCATACTGGCTAGAATGAACTTCGACATCCCCTTGGCCCATACTTTCGTTCTTGCCGCCATCATGGCCAAGCTCATAGTCGTCTATTTTATGATCTGAAGACATTTTGAAAGGATCCCTAGATCGATCAATATGAATAAAAGATGAAGTGTTCTTGTCCAAAAGTAAAGCATATTCAGACCACATACATCGAGGTTATCTTGTACTCTTCCAAAGCATGCGATTCTCTGCCCTGCATTGGTAGAACGCCCAGGTGGATCTCTAGATAAAGGGACAAATAGGAGTTTCTTATCATGATGAAGCTGCGTACATCATAGATTGGCCAGAACAGAAACGGGCACGCCCGCAGCTGGATACTACACTGTGCTGCATACAGTCTATGCCAAGGAGATGGTAGCCAAATAACCGATCCTTTATTCGAGATCAATGACATCTCATAGGTCTTTTGATTCCACCCCCTGCTTGATCCACATTATAATGATATCAATTCAGCGAAGACACCCCGTTAAATTTACCAACTACTGCACTTACTCCGCTTCGGTGATCCTTGACCTTTAAAGCTGATAAGTATGAAATCCTTGTATTCATTCTTTGCATAACCCCTGAGGTTGGTTTGATATAATATAGTATTAGCTGAAACCTTAAGATTCCCTTATCATTGGCTAGCAGAACCATCTTTTCAATATGCCCCAACTACTCCCCTCCCCACAGCGTATCCTCTCCGCAGTTCATTCGAACAACAACTTATCTCCTTGATTTACCGACTAACCAGTTAAGAATGATGCAGATGGTGTTATTCTGGCCTTTGCTATGTTATAACTTGTAAATCTGCAACAGGAGTTTATGAGCAGCTGGTATTTTTGTGGGAGCGTCGTTAAACTCATAACAGCAATCATCCAGTGCCAATTTGCTTGATCTCAACCCATTGGACATATTCCTCCACTAGAAGTATATAGGCCTCACTTGTTGCAACAATAAACTATCATTATTGAGTAGATTGAAGTTGATATGAAGGTGGTGAACCCGGCTAGTTGAACACGTATATTTGCGCCACCGGGAAAGCTTACGCTGGCAGCGCCTAGATTGTATAGTATCTGAAACGTTCGGATTTGATATAATGATAGAACCTCAAGACGAAAAATGTAATATCATCATGTCAACATTTTAATCTACGCGATTCGGATAGATTGAAGGTTGATTAACTAACCCAAATTATTGAGAAGAATAGTGGGATGATAAGCTTTTCGAAGACCGGGCGATGTCGCATCTGATAAGCTTAGCGGAGAGGGGCCGGAGAGACGTCAGATCTGATAAGATTGTGGAGAGATCATGAAATGTCACGTTTCATGATTATAAACATCTCCTTTATATTATACGACTTCGTTGGAGTGTACGACAAGTTTATCAGTTTTCAATTATTCTTTTCTCGCTCAGATCTTTCACAATAACTCAGTCACTACCGTACCATCAGCAAAATCCTTTCAGCATTAACAATTGTCCAGTCTAAACCAATATCTTGACTGTTGCTTGAGGAATTATAATATAAAACCTCAATCTGAAGGACGGGTACGAGAAGTAATAATAAATTTATTAAATAATATATTAACATTCAACTAGAATATTCGAAATCAGATCTGATAAAGAAAAAGCACTACCAGCAACATGAAGACTGTTTCTGAAACTTTAGACGGCCTTTCGATCTCAGTAGCACCCGCAACATCAGACCCAGCAGTCTCCAAATACCTTCCTGTCTCTAATCCAGGAGAGTGCTTCTGGCAATCGGAAAAACATAGATTACATGATCATCGCTCTACAGAAGAGCTCCCAACGCACAGCGATGTAGTCATCGTTGGTGCAGGGTATGCCGGCGTTAGCACTGCATATCATCTAATCAAGGCTGGTGGCGATTCAACTAAATCAATTACCATCATAGAAGCTCGTGGTGCGTGTTCAGGTGCAACTGGTCGAAACGGAGGTCATATGAGACCAGATTTATATGGCCATATTCCAACCTATGTTGAGCGAGGAGGACCTCAAGCAGGAGCAGAAATTGCCGAGTTTGAGATTTCTCACGTTAGAGAGATCAAGAAGATAATTGAGAAAGAGAATATCGATTGTGATTTCAGTCTGTGCAGGACAGTTGATGTTTGGTGTAATGAGGAGATGGCAAAGAAAGCGAAAGCTGTCTATGACCAGATGGTCAAGAACAATTTTGAGTACATGGATGACGTCATCTTTCATACTGGAAAAGAAGTGGAGGGCGTAAGTGAAACTTCTTACAATTAGATTTTTGATTACTGACTTTCTCCAGATTTGCGGAGTCAAGGGTGCAAAGGCTTGTGCTTCATATACAGCTGGCAGCATGTGGCCTTATAAATTTATCCTAGGGCTCCTCGAAATACTTCTACCAACTGGAAAACTCAACTTGCAAACCAATACACCAGTGACAGGTGTATCTAGTGATCCGAATGGAGGCTTTATTGTCCAGACCCGCCGAGGAAAAACACATGCTAGCAAGATCGTATATGCCAATAATGCATACGTATCCTCTCTTCTGCCTGAATACAATCAAAACATCGTTCCCTGCAAAGGAATTTGTTGTCGCATAACTGTACCCGATGGAACAACAGCACCACTCCTCAACAATACCTACATCAACCGAACAGAAGACAACACCCTTTCATATCTGATCCCCCGAGCAGATGGTAGCATTATAGTCGGAGGCGCCTCATCAAAATTCCGACCACACAGAGATCAATGGTATAACAACGTTGACGATAGCGTCCTAATTGATTCAGCAAAAGACTACTACGAAAATTACATGCAGCAAACGTATCGTGGCTGGGAGAACTCCGGCGCCAAGGTGGACAATATCTGGACCGGTGTTATGGGATATTCTTACGATTCCAATCCACACGTTGGTGAAATCCCCGGAAAGCCAAACCAGTTCGTGATTGCTGGATTTAACGGTCATGGCATGCCAGTTATATGGCTATCGGGTAAAGCCATTGCCAAAATGGTCTCCGAAGATGTATCTTTTGAGCAGACTGGCGTTCCACGATTATTTAAAACGACCCAGGAGAGGATAGATCGGGCAAAGAATGGAACTGAAGAGCAAGGCGATATACTTGGCACCGGAAATCAGAAAGCTACAAAGCAATGAACGTCATATAGGTATTCCTCATCCTTTCAACCATGAACGCTGATAGAAAGTCTGGCCTCGGAGAGAACACACGCATTGCTTTTGGAGCTTCATCCCAGAGTGCCACAACATCTACTTCATGTCGGCCAATAAGAGTCAAAAACATCTGCCTATACATACCATGCGTTTACTTGAAACCATGTATCGAACGACCTGCTTCCTCGAAATTGTAGTTTCGGTCAAGTAAGGCTATCGAGTTAAGATAGCAACCATTATTTGTATATATTTTCGACTTACTGGATGGCCGAGTTTGAGGCCATGTTTGACACTTTAAATATTGCATAATTAGTATCTGAATAATATTTTTGCTTAATGGTAGTTATAAGATGGCGTTGTATCCTTTGTGATTTCTCTTTATCCCTTTTCACATTCAAACTTTGGTGGAGAACCATGATCTTTCTTTTCTTGATATTATCTTTATTGATTTCTTGACAGTTCTTACCGGTAACACTGTCCAAAACCTTCTTTTCCACCATCATGCATCAGCTTTCAGCGGCAAAGATCTAATTGCTTAGCTGTTGTTTCTCCCAAGGCTATTAATTACTCCACCAATCATGGATTTCGCCAAGACAGGTAATCATTTTGGTGATTTATTCAACCTTTCGCATCCCAACCGAACCAATACACTTAAGCAAGCTGCCAAGCGTCGACGTAGTTGAGCTTCTTTGAGCAAGAAAAGTAAACCAACATCCAGTATAGCTACGCCAGTCCTTCAACCCATCCAAAATCTATATTATGAAGAAACAATGAAAATTCTCTAAATCCCAATATCTCTATCAAACTTTTCCTCCAAATATCGACCAAGAGTCGAAGAATATCAATTCAGGATTACAGACATGGCCTTTATTCAAACGAAGCCAAGCGACAGTGAAAGTACCCATTAACGCAAACAAGCTACACATCGCGAAGGTTCCTCGTATATCCTATCTCAATTCAACCATCAATAACAGAATGAATCTTAAAGTTCAGGCTCTTTTCTTTTCTAAAATAAACCCATGTCAGCTGTATCACGCTTTGAAGCCTTTTGCATGCAAAATTTTCTGATTATCATAGACTCACAAGACCCAGCACCAAAAGCACCAACTAGACTAAGCTCCGAAGTCTCCACAGATAAGATCGAGAAGAGGAGGAAAGAGGCTGTATGCACGAGACCTTGGGTTCCAGTGGCTCTTGTGAGTCGGGTCAAAAAGCTTAGACGTATGCTTTATGGTTAAGAGTGAGTATGTCTTGCCTGACACCGTAAATAAGGGGGGTTTACTAACTCCTAGAGATGAGGTTATGGGGGATATTCAGATAATTATGTTTATAAATATTGTGTATATGAGAATTCATATCATTGGACATTCCATCTTCTTGTGGAGGTAGGGGATAGATATCCGCATAGAGATGAATATGTACAATATAATAAATGGCAATAGTGGAAGAATGAATTAGATATCGTCAATAGCACTCCGATTTTTCAATTTCAATATCTTCTTCAGTATATACTATGGAACTCCACATAAGCAGAGAACTAAGCAGGAAACTTGATCCCCCGATCAGATTCAGCTCTGCACGTCATTCTCCATATCCCAAACAGTGTAGAATTCAAAGATTACAAAGTAAGAGTTCTGGGCCTTACTTGTCGCACCCCACATATTTTTCCACTATTTTATTCAAAAATTAATATTAAATCAATAATACATTATAATTTTGTAAAAATTTGAATATATATTAATGAATAATAATCATTATTTGTACTTTAATTACATCTTCAATTTTTACAGTTAATTTTTTTAGTATACAGTTTATCATTTAAAGGGTTTATTCTATTCCACAATACTTTGAGTTTTTTTTAATTCTTTAACGGAAATAAGTATAAATAAAAGTTTTTTTAATTCCTTTTTTATTTACCTTTATACTTTTTTAATTAAATTAAAATCAAAGGGAGAAAAGGGCTAATTAAAGCTCCATATATAATATTCCAATTGAGCTTTTTGGGTATGCTTTAAATACATTTTAGCTCCATCCTCCATATAGATATATTTAAGCTTTAATTTATCAAATAAAAGAAAAATAATGGAAATAAGCATTTAATTAAGATATACTTACAAAGTAATGCTTTTATTGCTTTTATTTTTTTCTAGAATAATTAATAAAGATTTATAATTTTAATTAATAATACTTTAAATTATAACTGATACTTTTTCAAAGTGATATATCGATTTAATACAATAGAAATACTTCTTTTTATTCATTTTTTTATAATTCAGATTCTTTTATTCTTTTTTAGCTTAAAAATCGATTTATTAGACCATATAACCTTTTTCTAATCCCTACCCCTTTCTCTATCGGTAACGATATTATTAGTTCTTTATTATTTATACAATAAAGCGAAATCCAGCCTCTTTTTTATTTGCATTCGAAAGATAAAAAACTTAAAGTATATTATACATCTTTTATAGCTATACTAGCAAAGCTCTTTTCGAATTATACACACTAAAGCTTTAATACCTAATATATGCTTCAATTGTTTAAAAATCATTTTTTGTTTATTCCAATCCTTTGCTAAAGTACATATAATTCGATATATTTCAATTGTTAATATCATAAAACATTTATAAACTTTCTTTTTACGTATTTTCTATACAAATTGCAATTTAAATATACTTTGTATAAAGCTCTTAAGCACCCCTATATATTTCTCAATCCAATTCCAGGATTTTCTATTATTATATACTTAAATGATTTTAATATATTAAAAAATATTTCAATTTTGGTTTGGCTTGTAATTATCATTTTTATTATTAAATACCATCATTTTTTCGAAATTTGAATTAAAATATAATATAAATTGGATTAATGATGAATTATTTATAATAAAGGATGGAAATTCGAAGAGGTGGGACAAGTTCGCTTAGGGGTGCGACAAGAAAGTTCCAGAATTCCTACAACTCCATTATGAAAACAAAAATGACCATCATCTTTTGCAACCAACTCCCATTTTCAGCCAATACAAACACATGATAAATTACAAGCTCCTTAACACTTTCTCCTTTCCACACAAAGTCAGCACATGCCTCTCATATTCCATCTTCAATCACTAGACCAATATGTCAATCCAGTCCTCTGGACATCAGAATCCATAAGAGTAATGATAAACACAAGATACCCCCGCTCGCCAAATTCGAACTCTTTATACAAATAAACAAAAATGCATGTAGACATCATTCCATGTATCACTGAAAAGGCCCACCAGACCTCATCTAAATGGGGCATAGATCTCGAAATTTCACCCAATGCGGATCTCTGGATCCCCACCCGTTTTATATAGTACAATGTACAGAGTACACAGTAAAAATGTGCCGTGTACTGTAGCCGTGTACTGGATGAATGAGATCAAGCCGTTCTCCACACTACTCTCTAAAATCAGGGTAACGACATTTGCCTAAAGCTGAAAAGCTACACAGTTCCGTCATTCAACAGAGCTAATGCAAGTGAAACAAACAGTACAAAACGGGCCATCATTCATCACTCAAATATGATTCTTTCTTTCTTTTTCAATTTAGCAATTACTAAATCACCCATAGCAATTGATAAATCATAAAGCAGGCAAGCTATGGCCCCTTTCCCATCACCCACCTCAACCTGGCATGCTGAAACTTACCCATCACTATCTCCTACCCGTCCTGAACTTTCAGCCAAAGGAAAGAGCGTCCTAATAACAGGAGGCGGTAGTGGCATTGGGGCTGAAACCGCTCTCTACTTTGCCACCGCAGGTGCATCCCGAATAGCCCTCCTCGGACGTAGAGAACAGCTACTACTCGAAACCAAAGCCTCTATTGAGAAACAATTCCCCACCGTCGAAGTATATGCCATCCCTACCGACATCACCAAAAAAGACGAAGTAGAGGCTGCATTTGCAAAATTCGCCGGCAATGGAAAAGGAAAAATCGACGTTTTTCTTAGCAACGCTGCAAGCCTTGGACCCATTTCTTCCATACTAGATTTTAAAGGTGAAGAACTCCTTGAATATATTCACAAAAGTTTCAAAGGAACTCTGTTCGTCGCGCAAACATTTCTCAAATATGCGTCCGCAGATGCAGTTGTCATTAATACTTCATCCTTGGCGGCATATCTAAATGCTTTGTCCGGAATTGCTGCATACAGCATCGCCAAGATAGGAATTGTTCGCTTTTGGGATTATCTGGTTTATGAAAATCCCGAAATGAATGTTTTTCATGTTCACCCTGGGGTGATCGGCACTGCGATGGGTCTGGAGGCGGGGGCTGTCGAGGCCATTGGACAAGAAGATGATGGCAAGTGGATGAGCTTTCTGGATAAATTATCGTGATATTGACTTTCTTTTAGTTTCTCTGGCCGCAAGCTTCAATGTTTGGCTTGCAAGCCCAGAAGCTCGTTTCTTAAAGGGCAAGTATGTGTGTGCAAATTGGGATGTAGATGAATTAAAAGCAAAGTCTAAGGAGATTGAAGAAAGTGCACGATTCGGTATTGGAATTGTTGGATGGCCGTTTGAGAATGCCAATTGAAAGTTCAACGCTTTTTAGTAATGCCTAGCTAGCGTCTAATTTTAATTGATAGAATTACAAACCCATAAGGATATAGCAACACCTTTCAATGTCGCCCACTTGAAGTAAGCTAAATGCAAGAATGAGATATCCCAGAGACAATTCAAGCCAAGTAGAAAGATACGACAAATCCATAGTTTATTGGAAATGGAACCATGTTGAGCAGAAGATATGTACAATTAAAACAATGTAAAAACGAAGCCGTCATCTTTAAATTGTAGCTTCTCCTAAGGTTATAACAATTTGTATTGATAGATCTTTAAGTTTGAGTAATTAACTTAGAACTAACTTGGTGATCAATATAACCTTCTACTCGCATACACTTCTTGAATCAAGTAACACTTCATTGGTTGAGGAATGGTGCGTATTTCAGTCTGTTGAGATACTTGTATGCATCATGTATACCAAAGAAAATCCTCTGCTTTGATTTATTGCGTATAGATGCCTATCCAGGAAGAAGGGGTCCTCAAAGGAAATATGAGAATGTTGGATTACGCTATGCAAAGTCTCAGGAGACTACATGATGTCTGGATATTTGTAAGTCTAGCCGACAAGTCAATCGAGAGGTTTGTATCATACCTTGTGCAATAGGTGTGAACGACCTTGAATATCTTATGAAGCCCCCATTCCTGTGTTCTATCATTTTAATCGGAGAGCGTGATGTAAGGTGCTCCTATTCGTCATGGTGTTGTTGTCCTTGTCCCAGCGTAATTCGTAACTCGGAAAAACAGTCATGGAGATTGTTTGTCAAATTCTTAGTAAGCTTCGCCCACCACCTCCAGTAAACACCAAGAAAGAGTGTCGATAGTGCGAGGGTTCCTTGAGATGAATGCTTCATTCTCACCATTCGTCTCATTAAACTCCACTATTCATATTATCCACATCTGCACACTCGGTTTCCCATTCCTCCACTGTTCAATCCCATGTTCCAGTTCCCACTTCACCGTCTGCACATACCACTGACATTGCGCAATTTCCCTATCGGTCGTCTGACCTTCAAACAACATCAACATTCTCCCACCCAAGAACTCCCTCTGTCTACTTCTTTCATATCCCTCTCCAAAAATCTGCTGATCCTCTTCATATCTCTTCAAGAACAGTGTTAAATTTCTCAATCCAGTTAAATATTTGATCTCCGAGAGTACATCGAATCGAAATAATCGTAGAATTTCCCAGAACTGTGCATCAATATCAACCCGTTGAATTAATCCACTCTGTGCACAACTCTTAAAATCTAGGGCAAGATCTCCCGATGGGGAACAATCTTCATGGTCAAAGCACAGTGTATCGAGAGAGAAATCGATATAGATAGTGGAACTATAAGCGGGATTGAGATGGAGGAGGACATAGTGTTCGAGGAAAAGAGTGCGAGTTTCGGATGAAATGAATTGAAGGACAGAGGGGGCAACAGGAGCAAAATAGTGTTTCTTTGTTCGGGAGTAGCGTATTGGAAGAGTACGAGGCCCGGGAAGTAAATTGGACCATATTTTAAGACGAAGCTCAGAAGGGAGGTTGATGAATGAGGGGATGGTTGTGATGGTGGACATGACGGAATTTCGATGGTAAGAGGTGAGATTCTGGTTTAAGGTAGAGATTTTAGGTTGAAAGGAAGAGATGTTTATTCCTCAATTAAAAAGGTGTTTTTGTTTGATAAATAGTAATTATTGTAGTCTCTCTGCGTATGATTTAATATAGGATTTGAATGGCGAATGGTGAATTGTAGATTGTAGAATGATTATAGGTAATGGTGATTGTGATTGTGATTGTGAGAGTTGTAGAGTTGTAAAGATAATTGAGATGTAGAGTTGTAGTAGAGTTCGTTCGTTCGTTCGTTCGTTCTTTCGTTCGTTCGTTCAATCATTCAGGTCAATGTTGTTGGTTGTTGGTTGTTGTTGTTGTTGTTGCTTCTGGGATGATGTCGTAGGTGGTAATGTTAGTAACTTTCGATTAGCGTAAACCCTAAACTGTAGCTTCTTACCTTATAGAGAAAACTGGACTTGGCAACCGGAATCCACCTCCTTTTTGAATTCTTATTGAATATACCTAATAAGATCAATTTAATATATTCATTCATTCATTCATTCATTCATTCATTCATATACATCTACAGACTTATGTATTAATTGCCACTTCTACTCAATGGATTCTTTACATCCCATAAACAACTCGCTTTTTACATATACCACATATGCCATTAGATCAGTAGGTATTCATTCACCGAGACATCGTAATGATCAGCATCCTATAGCTACATACAATCAATACATGTGGCATAAGAAAACCTCGTATTATATACATCTGATTCAAACCTTGTTATGATATCGTCGCGTGCATACCGGTGAACTGTTTCTGTTTAGTCAACAGACATAACGATGATTTAAATGAATAGGGTGGATGTAAGATCAGATACTGGCGTCGATATTCTGGGTTATTAGGACAAATGACAGCCTCTCGCTTAGCATCAGATGACTTGAAATGTGTTACATCAGCCACGAGGAAACTAAAATTCAAGCCGCCCGACGGATGAAGAAACTATTCCACCCAATCGAGCAAGTGCATTTCTTCAACCTCATTTCTATATATCCTCCCAGAATGCTCCTCTCTATCCTCATACTTCCCGATCGTCTTCTGTCCCATCATTGGTAGCTTCACCTTCATTCCCACTCAAACAAGTTGGATTTTCACCCAATTTATTGGTGCTGACGCTTATGTTCTTCACGACCATCTCGATAACTGCACTCCCAAGTCTGCACATCATCCGATATCCGTTTCTGCCCCTCCCGGATCCACAATCTCCGTTAAAAATACTATCCTGATCCCAGTCCCCATCATATCGAGCATAACTATCCAAAGCTCCACATCTCAAAATATCTTCTCCAGAGTCTCCAATACATGCCACTTATTTAGAATCCTAAACTCCATCTCTTCTTGCGCTTGCATTCTTCAATATCTGTATTGCTTCCCGTCGCACGTAGTGGTCAATGATTAAACGTATCCATCCCACGTTGCTGCCGTACCCTATCCTAGCAAAATACTCCGGGAGAGGCTTCAATACTGTAGTTTGTCGCTGGCAGAACTTTTGACTCCCTGTGAATGGGACAGAATATATTACCAAGATCCGTCCTTGGGTTTTGATATAAAACCTACCAGGTATAAATTGATTAGAGGGCTGCCTCTATTCCGATCCCTCCTACGTCTCCTGATTAAAACTGCCAGAACATTATTGGTACCCTGGTAAAGGGCTGATAATGGGTACGATTTCACGAGGCAGTGGTATTCATACGAAATTTACCCATTCAGTATAAAACAAAAGATGGAGATAATTTCGTAAGAATTAAAACATCAAGCTACTGCATGAAAAGGGTATATCTATTGCAAGTGGTGGCTCTAGAGTTATTAGACTCCAGCATATTGAACGTCAAAGATACAAACTCTCATCATCTGTCTACTGATTGATTGATTTCATTAACGTCCGTTTTCAGTCCACGGCTTTATAGGACGGCTAAGCCTGAGGGCCTAGCAGGTAACTTTTTAATTTACAAAATTGGAGGTGGTCTAATTGGGGAAGTGAAAACAAATGTTGGGGACCAGTGCCCGCTCATTATACGCATAGCATATAATAAGAAATTTATAAAATGAAAACGAGTGTAAAATGGGCTATGCCCTTTTATGTTTCTCCAACTGCTCTTTCTTCATTTCCTTCTTCATTTCCTTCTTCTCTTTCCTCTTCTACTACTGTTCTTTGCTCTTCTGCTTCATATTCCAGGGCCCTGTCTAGATGCCATGCTCTTGTAGCGATTTTGGTGATATAAATAAAATCGGTGGCTAATTCAATACCTGCTTTTGTATGCAGTAAGAACTGTATAGTGATTTTGGATAGTGGAATTTTCTTAAAGATTTCGTTTCTTTCTGCATTATATCTAGAGCAGCTAATAAGAAGGTGTAATGGTGTTTCGATATTATCATCTGTCTACTCATGTTTGTACGACATATAATGTGCCACTACTATTTTATTTGCTCGATATCCAGTATTTCGAATGCTAATTAGGATATATCTTCAATATCAGTAACTTTTCGGTTTTGAAGTAAACTCATTTGAGCATCAACACGGCAGTGTAGAAGCCATCAGAGCTGGTCGCTTTGGTCTCCTCTACTTTCTGAGGAGGTTAAATACATGTTACTTCTAATCACATCAAAATAGTTTGATATATCCCCAGATCTACTATATTGATATTAGGATGAGTTTCAACCAGCAATAAAATGTATAAATGCAAGTAATCCAGGCACCAATATACAAGGAATTTTCATTTTACGTACATTCCAACGACTATTTTTGCCTAGTTCTTTACTGCGGGTATAGTTTAGATACCACATAGCAGGATTGCATGACCTGGATTAAAGCTGTTCGTAATTTCGTCTGTGCAAATAATCTATTTTCAGAAAATCTTTGCACGAAATTAGTTTCTCTCGTCTAGAAGTCATCCTTACCTGATCTTCTTAAACTACACATTCTCTTCCTAATTCAGGGGTAGGAACTATGTTTACAGTGTTTAACATGGCACCTACAGTACTAAGGCACAGATAATGGCCGATCCGAATTAAACCCGGAATTTTATATCAACACTACTTACTTCAATCTTAATTATTGAATTATTTTATAATTATTTTGTTATAAAGATTGAATCAATAAAAGTTTTAGTAATATATTTAAATTAAATAAAATTTAAATCTATATATCGTATTACAATCGTTTAATATTTTATATGCTACTCATTAGCTGCGATATAGGCCTTTATTCTCCTCGATATATTAGCTCCTAAATTAATAAATAATTCTTTATCTAATGTATTTCAAGCAGCCTCTAAACAAAACTCTAACCTCTACTATGTATAATTCAAATCACTTTGATTAACAGCAACGTTAAGAAATATCTTAAATACTTTTACTTTTAGATGCCACTATATATATTTAATAGAATTGAAATCAAGAGAATAAGGAGGCCAATTTTCCACTAATAGAATCCCCTTTTCTCGAAACCATGCTCTAACCTTATATATATAATATTAAACGTAATGGTAATATTAATTCTATTAGTGTGACTAGAGAGCTAAGTTCTACTATAAATAAAATAACTTATATATAATATATAAGTCACCTAACTAAGCTAGTATATTGAATCTATTCTTAATACATCTTTAATTCAATATTAATCAATTTCAAGCTCTCCTAACTTTAATAATTTTACAAATTTACTATATAGAATACCTTTTAGTAATTTTGTTAATCTATTAATTATTATATCTTCTATAAACATATATTCAACCTTTATTACTTTTTTAATTATTTGCTTTTATATATAATACTATTATATCTTTATATATTTAATACGTTGATAAAACTCTGAATTCTTGATTAAAGCAATACATCCCTAATTATTACTATAGATTCTAACCATTAATACATTAGGCGATATATAATTAAGTTTCTTAAACATTTTTCTAAACCAAGAAGCCTTTTTCATTGTATAGGCAAGACTATAATACTCCAATTCAATTGATAATAACGCTATTACAGTTTATTGAATAAAGCATTATAAGATAGGTTCACCTCCAAGAAAAAAGCAATACCCTAATGTAAAACAGCGTTTAAATAAATCCTTAATATAATTACTATTAGCAAAACCATATAAATTTGTATTACTAGTAGGTCTAAATTAAATATAGTAATATATAGTACCTTTAAAATATCTAAGTATATATTTAATTGCAAATAGATATTTAGGTAATAAATTGGTGAGAAAACGTAAAAGAACAATTATAATATACGCAATATCTGGCCTGATTTGAATTGCAGTATGTATTTCTAATTTTATTTATTATTAATAAAGCTTAATGTTGGATTTTAATAAAATTCCTGTATATAGTATCATATGATCCTTATAGTTTAAATCTATAGGAGTTTTAATAATCTTATAATCTTCTAAATTAAAATGTTTAAGGATCTTTTTGATATATGCGTTTTAATAGAGCTTAATGGTTTATTATGGGCAATCGCGGATTATTCTAATACCCAGAAAGTATAATATAGAACCCAAATCCTTTATTTGAAAAACGATGTTAAAATCCTTCTTGATTGTATTTAACTTTGATCTAATTGGCCCAATAATTAAGAAATTATCAATATAAATCAGAATTGTAATATTAGTAAAAGATTTATAATATATATTATTGTTAGCTTTAATAGGTAGATAGCCTAACTTTGCAAGTTTATTAAAAAGCTTTTTTTATTATAAATGAGGAGCTTATTTTAAATTATAAAATAACTTTAATAAATAGTAAATTATATTCTTGTTTTTAAGCTTTTTAGTATATAATTTTAAAAAGTAGGGAGGTATATTTATATAAATACAGTTTTCATTTAGAATTATATTATTAAAAAAAGCTATAACAATATTCATTTGTTTAATTTCTTAATCGAAATGTACGGCCAATGCAAATACTATTTTTTATATAACCTCTTTGTATATCTCTACATAAATCTTATTATAATCAATACCCTTCCATTAAATATATTTTTTAATAATCTATTGAACCTTATATTTAATAATTTTACCATCTTTATTACACTTAGTTTTAAAAACTAATCTTCTGTTCAGAACTTTATTATAAATTTTGATTATATATTGTTTTAAAAGTTTAAAGATTTTTTTATTAATAAAAGAATTGTATTCTTTTTTAATAGTTTTTTTCTATAGTTTTATATTAGCCCTAGATAAAGCTTTTTTAATTATATTTGAATCCCTATTAGATGTGTAGACTTATATTTTGAATACAGAATGTAATATTTATTGATAATCTTTAATATTAGAATTATACAATATATAAATAATTTAAGCTATTCTGATTAATATTTTAATAATTTTATTATAAATTGGAATAAAAGTGATAGTTTTTAATAAAAAATTCTTGAATCCTTTGGGACAATTGTGCATTTTTGGTGTAGGTAATAAATCTGGATTTCCTTTATTAGGATTAAGATTATGAAGATTTTCTGAAAGTTCTTCTTTGCTTTCAGTTTCAGAATCACCAAAAATGATTTGAGGATAGATAATCTTATTTTCTGGCTATATTGAAATAATATTATTTGGAGTATTATTTTTGTTAAATATATTAGGAAAAATATTATTTATAATGTTTTTAAAGTTATCATTTTCAATCTCAAAGTTTTAATAAAATAAAAATTAGATTTAATAAATTATTAGCTTATTAGCTTTTATTGAATTATTTTTAGGATTTGAATTTCAGAAAATTCTCCTTTGTCAACAAAGATATTTAAGGTATGTATAAATTGATATCCCTTTTCCCTTAATAAAACCTATATATAATAAATATGATTTTCTTTAAACCTAACGAGAATATTTTGTTTAGTATAAAGAACTAGTTTCTTAGTAGCAACCCATCTTTTTTGGGGAATCTAAATCCAGGTTTTGCTGTTTAGGATGTATATATAATTTATATCAGATTGATTATTTTTGATATTATTGACAAGATTAAATAATGCTTCATATAATATAATAATTCTGAGGATTATATAAAATATAGTGTAATTTGTTATATAAATTATATCTTGAATAATGTAGGGTCAGAGTTGTTATAAAATCGTTTAATTAATTATAATTGCTTTAATGCAATCCAAAATAGTATGACCATCCTATTCTAATAGTTTATCCTGTTTCGGTGTATACAGTATTATAAGTTTAATAATGATCCCAAAATCGAAAACTAGTTTATTCAAAGTATTAATACTATATTCCTTTCTTTCATCAAATCTTCAGCATTAAATGATATATTTAAATTAAGTTTATATAAAACGAATAATAAATTTAATTGTTTTTTGAATATTCTTTTTTGTAATTTCAAATTTAATCTATTAAAAACGAAATATATTATTTGTAATTAAAACTATAATGTTTTTTCTATTTTATTTTAATAAAAGTATTTTGAAAATATTCAGATATATCTATTCAAAGAGTTAAATGGAGCAATGTTTTATAGCCTTTTGAATATACTTTATAAACTTGGCTTTTTTATAGGGATTATATAATTTAATAATAATTGGATTTTCTAGAGGAAAAAGGAATTCCATTCTTTTAATAACTCTTTGAGTCTTTATAATAGAATTATAATTAATATAACCAAATCTTTAATGTATAAGTTTATATAAAGGTTTAGCCGTTTGTAGAGTAGCTAGAAATATAAAGATTCTTAGGATTTCATTTAGAATAAAAAACAGATTATTATTAAATTCTATAATAAATTATTCTTTGGAAATGTATATACTTTTATTTTTAAGCTAACTATTTATTTTATAGATTCTTTTAATTGAAAATAAATAATATATATATTTAGGAAGATAGTAGATATCTTTTAAAATCAATTTTTAGGTTTTGTTAGTTGATAAAGAATAATAAAGTGTTATTTAACCTTTTTTATTTGTTTATATATTTCCGTTTTTAGTTGATATAATTAGTATTTTTTTTAATATAAAGAAAATATTAGAATCAAATTATGCAGTATTGGAACAGTAGTTATTAAATATATCTATATCTGTTTTCCATCCTGAATTTAAATTTATAATATTTGTTGTTATTATTTGAGCTGTTATATTAAACCTTGTTCAATATAGAGGAGCAGGCCAGTGGAATGCATGTAATATTGACTATGTAGATTCATTATACTAAGGTAAAATCTAACTATGAAGTGGAAGTGATATATGTATAGTAGCTTAGAATATATGCCACAACTTTCAACACTCCCCCAGAAAGCTTACTCTTTTAACTTTAGTAGTTAGTTTTTTTAAAATTCCTTTTATATACTTAATAATTTCTTTAAAATCCCAGTATATCCTTAAATCTCTTAAATATCACCCTTACATATAATTTTGTTAATTCATTTATAATTATATCATTAATATTAATATAGCTAGTATTAATTAAATGTTTTTCTGTAAGATCTCAAATAAAATAATAATATATATTAATATACTTTAATCGTTTATATAAATATAGATTCTTAATTAATACTAATACTCCTTGATTATCTTCTAGTATTTAAACTTTATTATTGCTTTTGATATATTATAATTATCTTAAGTCCTTCAAAAGTTAGGCTATTTATTACCCTTATTTAATAAATATTACCATAGAAATATACTTAGCTTTTATATTAAATATAATTATAGATATCTGCTTTTTGTTTACCCATAAAATTGGTTTATTATAAAATATTACTATTTTATCAAAAATGCTTTTTTAATTAATTCTATTATTTATCCAATCTGCATTAGTGTATATTTTAATAATATGTTATGGGAGGTTATATTTTTTGTAAATATTTAATTAAACTTTTTTAGGCCTAAAATGTAATTTCTGTTTAATAATTAATCTTAAATATTTTATAAGATTTTTGAATATAACATTGTAATATTTAATAGAATTAAATATAACTTATATTAATTTTTCAAAATTGAATATAATGTTTGATTTAGTATAAATTATAGGGTGGATTGTACTACTGATTACTTATTGATATTTGTTTATATTAATAAGCTTATTGTTTAAAAGTGTTGGTTGTAGTTGGTTGTAATCCAAAATTGATATCTTTTTTGGAGTATATTAATTATAAGAAATCCTAAATCGAATAAACATTGCATTTAAATACTCTTCTTAATCTATAATTAACATTTTTTTTAATCTATTATAGATAATATACACTCCTAAAATCTTATTAATCTCCCTTAAATCTTTAATATTGAATTAAACAGAAAAATTATAATAAAACTATTAAATATCTTGTTTTTGTGTAATAATAGTAATAATATTATTTATATATATTAGAAGAATTAGTTAACATAAATAATTAATGTATAAATATGGATTTGTAAGGTTTTATACAAAACCTATCTTAATTAACTCTTTTTTTAGAAAAAAGCTTTAATTTTTATTAGTTTGCTTTAGTTTATAAAGATTTCAAAATATATATAAAACACAACTACAACAAATATAAATATTTTAAGGGGGCGCTAAATAGATCTTTTCTTTTAAATATAATTTAGTAAATACATTTTTAATATCAAAATGGAAACATTTAAAATTCTTTTTTATAACAATTATAAAAAAAGACAAAAAATATTAAATCAAATTATAAAAGCAAAAATTTTATTATAATCTTTACCTAAAACTTAACTAAACTTTTTAGTTATTAATTTAACCTTAAATCGCTTTACCTTATTATCCTTTATTTTAATAAGAAATATCTATTTCATTAAAATTAAATTACTTCTTTATAATAAAATAAACTTTTTTTAAATACTATTCTTAATTAATAAATCTATTTTTTCTTAAATTGCAGCTTGCTAGTCTTTTATATACTTTTTATTTATTATTACTTTTTTATATATATTTAATATTTTAATCCCAAATATTTCTATTATTGATAAAGCAGTCTCAACTTCTATTAGTATATTTGCTAAAATAGTTAAGATCTTCAAAGCAATTTCATTATTCGCCTTCTATTCGAATTAATAAATATTTGGAATGACAATTATAATATATTTAATTAATTCTGATTCTGATTTATTTAAGGAAACAAATAAGGCCTAAATGATTTTGGAATCTTTTTATTCTTTTATATTATTATTATCGCTTTTCTTTCTTTTTTTAAGATTATATTTCAAAAATGATATAAAAATAAAAATAAATATAAATATAATAAATAATAAAGTTTTATTAAATAATACAATATTAGATAATATACTCAAATTCGGTGATGTATAATTAAATAATAAAATTATATCAAATAAAATAATATTATTTTCTTTATTATTTTCCCCTACTGATTTTATTAAATTATTAGCCATTTATTGAATATTTTTATATTTATTTTTATTAAAATATAATATTTTAGTTTTTGTTTGTTTTAATATTAATAAATATATTTTTATTAAATTTATAATTATTTCATTTGATGATATTAACAGATTGATTAAGATAAATAATGATTCAAGGATATTTTTAAATTTACCGTAAGGTCTACAATTAAATTCTATATTCTTAGTATCTTATAATCCAACTATACAGTTTCTGAATTTAAAATCCAAATCTCTTTTCCATAACTTTCATCAATTATAATATAATAAAAGCGGTAAATATAGTTTAACTTTAATAAATAAATTTTTATATATTTGATGATATCTTTTAAATATCCTAAAAATATCCCAACCTTTACTATATTACAAAATTCATTATACCTTTATCCTTTTGGGATAGTTTTAGGGTTAATATATATATAACATTAACTCCCCCAAACCTTATATATATTAATATTTGATAATATACCTATAAATACTTCAAATAAACTTTAATTAATTTTATTTATATTTAGGCTAATACTAGTGTGGTTTCGAATGTATACATTATACTTAATAGCTTTATTCCAAAATTCTAATAATAAATAGGCTTCTTTTAATATCGCTTTTATATTAATTTTTGTAGTGTATATATTACGTTTAATTGGATTATTTTAGTAAGATGATATAATTATTATAACCTTTGATTATATATTAGCCTTTTATTCCTAGATGGCTTAAAAAAGTTCTAATATATTATTAGTTTTGGCGATAATTATAGCTATATTTGTAGCAAGTTCAATTTCTTACTTCTAGTCTTTTAATAATAGTATTATATTACTTTTCTGTTTTAATAAAATGATTTAATTTATTTTTATAATATTATTAATAATAAGAAGAAAATATTTATATTCTTGAATAAATCTTGAAAAAAGACTAGTAATATCAAAATAGATTAATTCTAGTCTTTTAGATTTTTGTATACTTAATTGGTTTAGGATTTTGTTAGTTATCTTTATAAGAGTATATACTTTATAGATATTAAGAATTAAAGGGATTTTAATAGGTTTTTAGAATATAATAATTTTATATAGATTTTTGATTTTGTTAGGGCCAAAATAATTAAAGCATTTATATTAAATAAAGTATCTTTCCTTTTCCATTATGGTTAATTCTTTAATTTTCCCTTTCGTTTTATTAATAATCTTTATAGAAAATACAAAAAATGCAGAATCTTTATATTCTAGTTTTATATACAAAATAATATATATTCTATCTTTTATTATTGTTTTAATAATTTTATTATTCTTATCGTTTTCTAATATAAAATATATTTTTTTGAAATTGAATATATCCTTAAATTCTATTTTATAAATTCTTTTGGTTAAAAATAGATTAATCTTTAATTTAGGTATATATAGCACACCAGTTAATAATGTCCTTGTTTCATTTTTGTATACTATATCTATTATTTCTTGTTTATTTAAATATATAACTCCTCCACCAACTATTATCCTTTATTGTGGAGTATAAATTAAATTTTTGAATAAAGAATATTGGTTAGACATATATAAAGTAACGCTGGTATTAATATATTATTGTAATAGGAATGCCTTATTAATACTTTTTTTAATAAAATGATAATATTCAAAATCAGACTCATTATTAATAACATTTTTAATAGTATTAAAGTTTAATTTAGTAATATAAATCTTATACTCCCTACGTTTTTTATTTTTTTATATTAAAAAAATAAATTATCTTTTCTTTTATTTATACTTTAAATCGGATTTTAAGAGACATTTAATGTAATAGAGCTAAAAGTATTTTAAAACTAAATAATCAGTTTTGTCACAAAGTTTATAAATAATAATGAATATATTAATCTCCGAGTTTATATTAGTCTTATATTAGCGAAAAGATGGAATATATTTTTTTCCTTTTGTAAAATATATCAAATCTTCAAAAATCTAAATCTCTACCTTTTTAATCTATAAATACTTGATTTTATTATTAATGCTTAAAATAGAACTGATAATATAGATTATATTAATAATGATTTTGTATTTATTAGGGAAAGACAAGGTTAAGCTCTAAAAAAGCGATTTATTTATATATAAAATATTAGTTAAAGCATTTATAAATAAAAGCTTTTATTAAAGGTTCTTAAACTTATCCTATATATTTATAATAGTTATATTAAGGATATTATTAAAAGAGAAGATCTTAATCTTAAAGAAATATTTATCTATTGTGATATTATCGATTTTAGAGTATTTAATAGTTAAATAATCCCAAAGTTTTTTTGTTATATTATATTCGTCCACTAAAACCTTATTATCGTTAGATAATAAACAATAAATATAAGATAATATATTAGTATTATTTTTAAAAAAGGTGGCCTTTTTATCAATATTAAATCGAATCTTTATAATAGTATTACCATCGTTATTGGAGATATAAAGTTCTTCGAAATCCTAAATTAAATTGTTAGTTATTGCAATTTATATATATTTATATAATGTTTTTTCGTATATATAAAATCAACTTTTTCTTTAAAATTGAATTTTTATTTAATGAGTTCAGCGTTTATAATTTTCTTAAATAAAAAAAGGGATGTATTTAAAGTAATCCTTAGATTTAATATTTTTATTTATTTTAAAGGTTTTGCAAATAGAAAGCTTACATTAATAATTTAAGTATAATTAATAATAGAATAAAAGAGTGGAAAAAGAACTGTTTTAAAACTGTACTATTCCGATTTGGATATACTAGTATTTAAAGAAAGAAATTCTTTTTAAAGCAGAGTAATTAAAAATAGTGAATTTTTGATTTGTAAATAATAATTTTTAAAATAATATCGAATATTATATAATAAATAATACTTTTTAATATTAAATTAAAATAAATAATCTTTTTAATAATAACTTGTAATTTTTTTACTTAAAAAAAAATATAATATAAATGGTTACTTTGCTGTTATTATTTAACAATTTGTTTACTATACATATTTTGTATATTAACATTACATTATATAAAAGCTTCTCATTGTTAACCTCTACTTTAGTAATATAAACTATTTAAAAAGCTTTCAGCTTTAATCTTACTATAGAGCTATTGGGTTTATAACCTGTTTAATATAGAGGAATAGATTAATAAAATGTATGTAATATTGACTATATAGATTTGTTATACTAAGGTAAAATCTAACTATAAAATGGAAGTGATATATGCACAGTAGCTTAGAGCACGTGCCACAACTTCCAATAAACCTGCTATTTTTCTTTTTTGCGATTATTGTAAAGAGATAAATCGAATTATTGCTATTATTATTATCCTTAGTCTTTGCAAGTTTAGTTGCCTTTTCTTTATTAAATTTGTTTTTGAGTTCCGAATATTTTAATTAATATTTAAACTTTGTATATTATCTAAACTTCTTATAGTACTTATAGATTATTCTTTTTTTTTAATAAAATTGATCCTTATATTTTTTGAATGTTAATATAATAGCGGTTTTTCCTAATACAAACTGTTTGTTTCTATTTTTATTAATTATATTAATTTAAAGAGTTTTAAGATTAAATAGTTTAGTATTAATTTAAAAAGTTAAATATTAGCTCTATGCCCACTAAAGCCAATAATTTTATAGTTTATTGATATATATTAAAATATATTATTCTATATATAATAGGATTTTGAATACTTTAAATTAAGAAATATTAGAATTGAATATAATATTAAATTCCTTAATAAAATTATAATTAATATAATTAATTTTAATAAAGTTATAAATAATATTTATTTTAAATAAAAAATTGGTACTTTTATAATGAATATATAATTTTATTTATATCTTTGTAGTTATATTACAATTTATAATAATTCTATATTTTTTATTATAAATTATATAATATTGTTTTCTTTTTTATATTTTTGCCATAAAGTAAATTTTTTCTTTGAGGAAGTTAGTTTATTGTCTTCGTCTGCTTTGGGAGGAATAGTAAATTTGCCCTTAAAATTAAAATATTTAGTAATATTATCTATTTTGCAAAGATTTAGAAAGTTGTTCTTAAAGATTAGAAAGTTTTTTTTATCCCAAAGTTGAAACTCTGGAATAAATATTAAATACTTTATTTCCAATATTTTGATATTTAAAATTATAAATTTTGAAATAAAATCAGAAAATTTAGAATACCTTTTTATAGCTTTTATGCTTTTAAAAACGTTTGAACAAAAGGGAAATACTAGAAATATAAAAATATTAAAAAGGAATAATTTATTAATATCTATAAAAATAAAAAATAAAAAAAAAAGAAATAAAGATTTCCATTAAGATTATCCTAATTTTCAAGAAGTAAATCATACACTGCTTTTATGCATTACCTTTTACAAAAATGAATTTGATAACTTTAAGATTGCGATGATTCCAGAGATAACATTTGTATTTAGTGATTCCGAAGATAGTACTAATATTTGTTCTTATAATACAATGTTTAAGGGTAATATAGTAATTGTTTTATAAAATGCTGGAATAGAAAAAAATGAGGTAAAAGTGATTGTATAAAAATAATAGATTTAGCCCTAAAAGTAAGGTAAGATCATAGAATATTATATGCCAATTGTGAATAGGAGAAAATAAACAAAAACATTGAAAGCGGAGGGTTTATAATCTATTAAATATAATGATAATATTGATTCTATTAATATAATTAAAGAGCTAAGTTCTACTATGAATAAAATGATTTATATATAATATATAAGTCACCTGACTAAGCTAGTATATTGAATCTATTCTTAATATATAATATATAAAAGCATTATTTTGTATAAATTGATACGCAGGATCCAATCTTTCGAAAAAGGGAACTATTTTATTATCGATGATCTCGATATACGAATTTGTATTATATTTATACTTTTTCGATTTGAAATTTCTATTTATAATATAAAAATTGTTTTTTTAGTATTATAAAAACCTTTCTAAATTATAATCTTTATATTCTTATTTGTATTATGAGTTTAAATTATATTTCAATTTTATTATTGAATAGAAAAACAGAATACTTATTTAATACGTTTACTCTGTTTTTGTTTTATAGAGCATTTGTTTAATTAGAATATTAAGCCCTATTTCTTTATTATTAAACCTTTTATAGTTAAATACTAAACTAGTTTTTTAAAAGCTTATTTTTCTGTAAATTCCGGTTTCTTTTTATATTTCCAATTATATATATTATGCTTTTTAAGAATCCTTTTAATAGTATTCTTTTTGAACTTAAGATTATATATTATAATAGTCTATTAATATATGGATTTCGGGAAAAATCGTATATACTGTAGTATATTTCGTTCGTTTTGTTTTATATAACAGATCTACTGAGTTTTTTTTAGATATAGACTTTTTATCATTGCGTAATATATCCCTTTTAAAAGTATATCAAACTGTTAATCGAGCTATTTAAAGATGATTCGAAATTTGAATAAGATTAGCCCCTTTTTCGGTTTTTTTTATAATTTTATTACGGTTATATAGAGTAAAATACTTTTGAGGAATATTATTATAGTTAATTGATCTTAAAGAGATGTATAATGATGGTATAATTATAATAATAATATAGAAAGTATGAATTCTTACATGTTAAAAAACGCGTTTTTGTGGATTTCGGCCATTATCAGTGCACGGTTACTGTAACCGATTAGTTCACCTTTTACCTATTTCTCCGATAGTGCTTATAGGTAGTAGGTACCTATTTTGATATAAAAAGAAAGCTAGTCAAGGGATTTTACCACTAGCATCTCGCCGTTCTCGCAGAACTGCCCGATCTTATACCCATGGAAGTTTTACCTTGTGCTAAGACACCAAGGACACCAAGAAGCTAGATCTCATATCAGCCAATGGAAGTAAGGATATTCTCGCTAAGCCCTAGCGATCAGGGCGTAAGGTGCCTCGCTACTCCTTATTTCTCAAGTGTCTTAGTGTAAAATTCGATTGTTCCTAAGATTATTATAATAATCATAATTATGAAAGAATTGGCCAAGAACAATGAGGATTAACTCTGAATAAAATAAGAATCAAAGGAAAGAATATGTACCACCG
The DNA here is from genome assembly GCA_002909645.1 of Monilinia polystroma. NCBI lineage: Eukaryota > Fungi > Ascomycota > Leotiomycetes > Helotiales > Sclerotiniaceae > Monilinia > Monilinia polystroma. Next base: position 46,470 of record PDUE01000395.1, on the reverse strand, counting down.
TTGCGAAAAAGATCAGCGTGTTGAATCATTCTGCAGGGAGGCAGAGAAGCATACCCTTAATTATAATATAATCAACAAACTAAACATAGACCTATCACTAAGAACATATCAAGTCATTAATATCAGCTCTGTTATATTTCATTCATCTGCTCTTTTTCAACCTTCACAGCACCCAAGAACATCTAACCACTTTCCCCCTTCCCCTGAAGCATCCAACTCTCCATCGCAACCACCAACAAAGAGCGCTAGAGACCATTGGAAAAAAATTGAAAAAGAAAACAGATTCCAGCTCCCAGTAAAACAATCCAAACCACCATCACCACTATGCAAATTAACAATCACGACAACCCCCCATGGCCACTGGAAAATACAAAAATACATCTCCATAGATTAACCAAAATATAGTCACAGCAACTAACCTATCTCAAGATCAATCTTTGATCCTGCTAAATTCCGTGCCCCTTAGTAATATGTTTAAAAAAATAACACCAAACCCAAGATTACCATTGCCGCCACTCCCTTCCTTCCCTTTATGAGATCTGAACAATAAATTCTAGAACCCTGGTATCTATACCAAATACATATGTACATTAGCACTTACCAATCAATCCAAAACCAATTCACCACCCACATCTATATATTAACCCCATTTCAAAAATTACATATCACGAACTATCCAAACCCCCATCTCCATTTCATAATCATACCATCCACCCCTATAGAACATCATTCCCTAACCCTCAGCCCTATTCAACGATACATCAGTATTATCTCGCGCCAATAACTCTAAGTTAGATAGATACCTTCGGGTAGGTACGCGGCTAATAAGTATGCTGCGCAAATCATCATAGGATCCAATATACCACCTATCAGTCAAGCATTATCCGATTTCTCATTTCTGCGTCATCTTATCCTAAAGACAAGATATATTATGTAATCCTAACATCAGCCCGTATCTTCTCTTCCTCGTCAATCTTGGATATATCATGCAATGCTCAATTCCATATCCACAGATACACACCCCCATACGCATCCTCGTGCTCTTGAAATCCTGCCCATAGACCCCATCTCCTATATCCAATCATCAAATTCCACAATTCCACACCCAGAAGACTATACCATGAGTCGAATGATCAACCTCAACGACAGACAGAACCATAGACCCTGCCCCTTTCCTCTCAGGAAAACATCGAATATCATATCCAAACCCTTAGCTTTCAACTAATTACTATCCCTATCATCAAGAGACAGAACTTAAGAAAAGAGCCTATATCTGAGTTTAGATTAATATTGAAAACACACCATTTGATTTGTGTGAATTGATGGGTTGCTGTGGGATAATTTTTATAACGCAGTACTGGTTTATGGATGATGGTCGTGTTTGGGCTGTGTGGATGAAGAGGGGTGGTGGGGTGTTTTTTAGATGGAGATGGAGGAGAGAGTTTATCATTGATGTAGTGAGTGAAAGGTGAATGAGAGGGTTTTGTAAGGATGAAAAGTGAGGTATATTTTTGGGATTGGGTTTATTCTAGATGGTTGGAGTGCGGAGTTGGTGAATCACTACTTGTTGTTTGGCGTCTCTTTGCTGGTGACGGTTTGAGTCTATTAGGTGTTTTGTGATGTGGAGTTTCTAGCTTAGGTTGGATGGAAAGGAGAGAGTCGGAGAATTGAGAGATGATGCAAAGAGGAAAGAGGAGGTAGGGGAGATGTTGACCCTGAGTGTCATAATTTTACAATCAAAGAATTTTAGACAACGGAGGCGACGTGATGAATACAATATACCCGAGTATATGATATCAAAGCCCATACGTTTAGCCAAAAAACAAAAAAAAAAAAAAAAAAAAAACAGTGTCACCTCTAGCACCAAATCAACACGAAATACGCAACCTCTTTACCTCCCTCAGAAAATTCGCAACAAGCTCTACCACCCTCTCCGGCCGCTCCTGTTGAACCCAATGACCCGCTCCATCCACCAACTCCACCCCTTGCAACTGCGTACACACATCATTCATCGCATCCAGCACCCCAGGTTCCTGATACAAACCCCAATCTTTCTCTCCGCCAATGAACAACAACGGGATCTCGATTTTCCTCCCCGCGAATAACTCAACATCTTTCATCCATTGAGGATTGGTGATCACTCGATACCAATTGAGCATTCCCTGAAAGCCCGTTCTTTCAAATTCCCCCACATAAACTGCTAGATCTTCATCGTTCAGCCATTTCGCCATCTGTTCTCGCACTTGCAAAATATCTTCCCTCTTCATTGCCTGCAGGACCACTTCACGCATGGAGGATTTCAGCGGCATGATGTAATAATGCGGCATTTTTTGTAACTCGGAGGCCGACCACGAGCCCAAGGGGTGAGGATGGTTACCGTTCCAATCGGCCGATTTGAGATAAAAGTACCCGCGGAGAAATTGCTGGAGCTCGGATTTCGTGTCCATTTCCGGGGCCGCGGACACGGTCGAGTAGTACCATTTGTAGTGTTTGCGGGGGGAGGGGAGCTGCGCTAGTGCGGAGTGGATGTCTTGGGTTGGGGATGGTGGGTGCGGGTTTGAGGCGTTGGAGGGGAGGACGGGACCTCCTTTGAAGGGGTGTGAGATTATTATTACTCTAGTTTGAGAGTTAGGGGTGGGTGGAGGGTATGTGTATTTAAGGAGGGGGTAAATATACGAATTAAAGATATCCGGGCGCATCAATGCGCACATACTTGCGACGACGGCACCGAGATCATGGCCCAATACACAGGCGACGTTTTTGTATCCCAATGCATTTATCAGAATTACGGCGTCTCGCACGAGTCTGGTGAGGGTGGTGGAGTTGAGATCGACGGAGGTGAAGGAGCGGGTGTCCCATCCGGTGGTGCGTCCGGAGCCCCGTTGATCGTAGGCTATCACATGATAGCCTTCTGCTGCGATGGCAGGCATGATTTTTCGCCATGAGAAGGCCAGTTCGGGGAAGCCGTGGAGACAGATTATTAGAGGGTGGGCGGGGTTACCTGCACGGAGGATATGGTAGTTTAGGTCGTGGGATTGGATGTAGGATTCTGATATTCCGTCTGGAAGAGGGAGAGGTGCGAATGAATTGGTCATTATTGTGTTTATGAATGATTTGGTGAGTTTGGGGATTGTTTGGGGATGGATAATTTATGAGATTGGCTATTGTTCCAAAGATATTGTATGTATCATGGAGGTTGTATGTCTGTATGTCTTCTCTTCAATTGTTGATGCCTACCTATCTACCGACGTATGGACTGACTGAAGCAACGCACGATCAGAGAATGATTAATTGCGGAGAAATGATCTACGAATACCATATCCTCGGTATCTATGGAGTACATCCATCCATCCATCCATCCATCCATCCAATGCACACATATTGCCAAGCTTTGGCCAGAGCTTCTCTACTCCGTACACTGCTGCACTGTTCGTACAAACCATTCATTGCACATAATATTGGTAACGATGATAAGAACTTCCCCATCTTACTAAACCGTTTCCTGATATCAATAAGAATGACATAAACACAATTATTACAATATATCACGAGATCAGATTTTCGTAATAATGTTGTGGTAAAAAAGGAATCGCTTCCCTCGGTTGAACGCAATTCCTTCTCTCTTTAAAGCTGTGAGAACAGAACATGAATTTGTCAACAGATTGATGAGCTAGATAGATGGTTACGTCATGATGCGTTACCTACCTGGGTTTATTAGTTATCTAGAACTACCTAGTACCTAGATACCTTTGGTATGGTACTGCTTGGTATGTCTAGTAAGCTGAGTCTAGTCCTTTCAAAGTGTGGGTGGCTTGGCTGGGACGGACCTTCTATTGATCATAACGGAGTGAGAAGAATATGTAATGTTGATCTTCAGGTGATGGTTTGGGGACGGATAAGGGCGTGGTTTTACGTGATATAATTTAATCTCTTTGAATTGGGAAGAGTATTTAAATATGGTAGATAGGTGGTTATTTAAATATTATATTAGATATACAAAGATATATTATATGTAAAGAGTATACAGTATGTGTGTGGGAGAGAGAGAGAGAGAGAGAGTGTGTGTGTGTGTGTGTGTGTGTGTATAAAAGAGGGAGAGGGAGAGGGAGAGGGAGAGGGAGAGGGAGAGGGAGAGGGAGAGGCAGCGAGGGAGACACACAGAGAGGCACCTATATAAACAAACAAATAGTAAATATTCCTAATCAAAGCATATCAAATAAATAAATCATCAAAATCATAAATTCAACATTGATACTAACATAATATCCTCTTTGCAACGTAGATAGGTACTACCTAGTATTGAACATTCTCCTCAAACTTTGATCTTATTACTGCAAGAATTCCCAGAAGAAACCTTACAGGAGACCCTTCAACCCTTCCCAATGCCGTCTCTCCTTTAGTTTAACTCGCTCATCAAAAATTACCTTGGAAGTTGGCACTAAACAAGGAAGAGAGTTGCATATAAAGTTTCGCCTCGAATCATGTAAAAGACTACTAGGTAGGTAGATAGGTAGGTAGGTAGGGTAGTTAGTAACTTACCCAGGTAGGTATTGCCGTTGATTGGGATTTATTGGATGATTTCATGATTGAGATGTTTGAAAGTATTTCAGCTGATAGGTATGGATAAGTTCAAAGAGAAAATAAAAGGCTGGCCGGGGGGTTTGATAGAAGGACTATTTAGTTACTTATTTGTTACCCAGATATTAGGTATGTATGTGGAGTATCAGATATTGAGATCGATGCATGCGGCCTAAACGCATATGTATGTAGTGATTTAAAACTCATGCTTTTCGTTCTTGTGAAGCTGCCACGATTGAGAGATAATGAAATGATGAAGACATGTGTGAGGGCGTGTATGGGTGTGTGTATGGGTAGTGTATATGTGTATGGGTAGTGTATATGTGTATGTGTGTATATGTGTATATGTGTGTATATGTGTGTATATGTGTAGATATATATACACACACACACACATATATATATATATATATCTATCCATGTGTATATAGTTTATAGGTAGGTATAGATGGATAGGTATATAAGGTATATGTAGATATATATGTACACATACATACATACATACATATAAATATAGAGAATACTAGGTATGTCTTTGTAGACCAGAACAGATCATATTATATCATATCATATCATATCATACCATATCATATCAAACCAAATCAAAGAATCTGTACTTGGTTATTTCATAAAATGGATTTAATTTAAACCATTCTCTTCTCATATCTGCTTTCACAACAACAGAACTATATCCATCCACCTGGGCATACTTATTATTATACATAAAACTACCTATCTAACAATCACGTATAACTACCTACTACTATATACACAGAACTTTATCTAAACGTCAATCAATCAATCAATCACTCAATCAATCAATCACTCACTCACTCATTCACACACTCACTCACACACTCACTCACCCACACACTCTCTCACCCTCTCTCTCTCTCTCATTCTACCCTTCTCCGCTTCACTCAAAATTCCCATCAATCTTGTTTGATCTTTGATCTTCTTGATCCTAACTTGCATTGCCATCTAATCTTATAATCCACCCCATTTCTCCATTTTCAAGCATCAGAAAAAGAATTCTCCATTTAAAGAAGATCTTGATCTACCACTACAAAGAAAAAAGCCAAAAACCTTCAAAATCCACTGTTTTCCTGCATATAAGCGGGCATCATCATCAGCCACAAAATTCAATTCAGCCAAACACTGTCCAACATATTCAAAACATCCCAGCGATTCCAAATTCCCTCGCCTACACCACCAGTCATCATCTCTGAGTGAATTGTGTTACTGTATCGTCATATCATTGTATTGGATTATATTCTAGGGAAAGAGGAAACTCGACAAAGAAAGTTGTCATCACCATTTTCTACATTCTTTTCTCAATGCAATAGCATCCTCATTAGCCCATAGTTGGCAGAGGGGTTTGAAAGGCGATTACGCCTACAAGAATCATAATGTTTGGGCATAGAAGGAGAAGAGCGGCTTCAAATCCGGTATGATATCTATGTTTCCAACATTTTGTTTCACGAAATCATAAGGTTCCATGTCGCGCAACAGCTTTATCGCATCGCATTGGTTCGAAGATCTATTGGGGATATATGCAGCCACAATCGTAACAAATGCTAACAGTTTTATTTCACAGCCATTAAATTCAACTGTCAGCGCATCTGCCGCGACCGCCGCAGCACAGGCATTTCTATCCTCTCGAGCATCGAATACTTCCTTGTCTTCAGCTGCAGCGGCAGCAGCATTGCGTTCGAGACCAACTACACCGACATCCGTGGCAGATGTTCAAACCAAAAGAACAATTCGGAGAAACGGTTCAACCTCTTCTGCTGGCAGTTCTGTTGGTGGTTCCGTACGTGGCCCACCAGGATATACTCTTGTACGAAGAGGAAGCTCCGGTTCGATGACTGAACGAACTTTTCGGGAATCGTCACCATCTAGATCCTCGCCGGTTCCCAGTGCATACGATGCGCCACCAGTGCCAGCGATTCCAAAGAATATAAATACTGGTGGTAGCTCTTCACGGCGATCTGCAAGTATGGATGCACCTGGACTCAGAATCGCATCACCACCTCCAACCAAACCTGGTGGACGAGGTTCAAGTCTAGGACCATCAGCGACACAATCGCGGGGAATGGATTCCAAGAATCTGAGCTTATCCGGTGTATCTGAGATGAATGGGGAGACTAGAGGGTCCGTCAATTTCTCCTATCCTACGAGTACAAGGCCAATGTCTCCTGAAGGACAAAGACGGCTAACATGTCAACAAAACTCAAGTGTAAATCGAAGAATCGTTTCGCCAAATAATCAAGATCTGGTCTATGACCCTAATACAAGGCGGTTCTTACCGTTAGCCGACATACTAGCTATCGAGCAGAGTCTTAGTGGGATTGCTAATGCACCAGTTAAGAAAAAGAAGCGAACCCCGACAGCGCAAGGCACACATCTAGCGGCGGGAACGGTGGGTGGGAGAATAAGAGGAACGGCAGTGGATGTAATGGATAAAGGATCGAATACCCCGACTGAACAACAATATATATCGCAACCTACTCCACAGCCCACTCCACAGCCCACTCCACAGCCCACTCCACAGCCCATAGAAAAAGCTACCACTATACCAGCTGAAAATCTTCAGAAAAATTCTGAGCCTATACTTGTTTCAGAATCACATGCTCAGCAAGTATCTCCTGCAGTAACAGCTCCGCTGAAGAAGAAAAAGAAGCGGGTCATTATTCCCGATTCTGATAGCGACCAGGCTTCGATTCTACCAAATTCTTCAGCTGATGAGAGCGATGTACCGTCTCAATCACATGGTTATAAAACTCGAGCAGGCGCTTTATTGGCAAAGAAGCCATCGGTCGTTCGTGAAGACAGAGCAAGGGAGGAAGAAGAAGATGATTCTCCATTGCATTACGGACGACAAGGGCTCTCTGTAAATTACAATGAACCTATACGGACTATATCTCCATCCCCTCTGCCTCGGTCATCTGCTGGTAGGGGTCATGGTAGAGCACAATCATCAGCAAATTACGCACAGGAACGACAACATACAAGATCTGCAAGTCAACCTGCTCCAATGACATCTCTGCCCACCCCTTCCATATCAGGTGATTCTCCTCCTCGTAGTGGTCGCGTGCAATCTGTCAGTCCTGCAAGAATTCCACATTTTATGGCAACCCCCGAAACTTTGACGGTCAGACATCAGCCACCTCCACGATCTGTATCGCCACGGAAGTCTGCTTTGAAACATTCTTCCATGTCCTCAAGCGAAGTAAGAGGACCGTCGCCCTCCGATGCTGCTTCTCTAAGACCTAGTGAAATGTCCAATGATGAGGATCAACCAAGAAAGAAAGGAAACAGAGTTAGCTTTGATGACGGAAGTAATATAGTATTGGGTCACTCGGTATCAATTACTTCTGATTCGCCTGTTATTCCTAGTCCGCAAACGAAGCGTAGCTGGTTTAGCATTGGACGTGGAAAGAAGAAGGAGACGCCTGTTACTGATGAAGACGATGAAATAATGAAGCCACGGCCGGCTCTACCATCATTTGGGAGTGTTAGGGAGAGAAAGGCTAGCCGAGAGGTGGAGGAACGACCGTTAGTCAGACCGCCGGAGCATATAGACACAGTTGAACCTATCGATTCACCTGCATCGCCACTACTCACGTCTCACACGGAGGATGTATCAAAATATCCCACGGGACATTCAAATGATCATGTTTTAGGTGCGGTACTTGGTCATGACACGGGCTCAAAGAATGCAGCAAATATCTCTAAATCTCGCGAGCCGCTGCTTCCAGATGTAAAGTCTGTTGAAGGAACAGGAGAACTCTCAGATGCCAGTAGCACGTACAGCTTGGATAATAACAATGTTGGTATTACCAGAAGTAACAGTGTCAAAGTTGGACCAGAAGACGGGCATGTCGATACGTACCGAGAATTGGCGAGTCCAACGAAAGATCAATTTGATGATTACCATGGGAATGAAGATATACCAGAAATTTCTGTTCAAGTTCCTACTCCAAACCCTGAAGGCACAAAACCAAGTGAATGGCTGGATATACCTGGAGGGTTTCGGAACTCGGAGAGTTCGAGTACTTCGAGTACTGCAGATCGAACTAAAGATGAGGTTTCTCACACGGCTACTGAGAATGGTGTAATTGCCTCAACTGCTTCTACCAACGTACAGAGTTCAATGGCTGATAACCCTAACTTCTTGGAAGTTGAAGACGCCACACAACGAGGCTCGGAATCTCATCCTCCACCAATTCTTGAGGAGACTGAGGAATCTGAAGATGACAGCATTTATAGTGATGCTGCGGAAGAATTTGAGGACGCAGATGATGGGGGTTTTCTGTCTCTGGATGCTGTAGTAGAAAGTCCTGTAATGGAGGCCGCTAGTCTGGCATCTGATGCTCAAAGTCAGGACAGTCCAACATCCAGATCTATGAAAGAAAGGGCATATATGTCAAACCAGTTGCAAAGGAAATCAAGTGAACCAGAACCCGAGGAAGGATGGGAGAAAGCTCAACAATACTGGAAGAACTTGTCAGTGGATAGAAAGAAGCAATTGGAGCTAGAAGCACAAAAAGATGCAGATGCCGAAGCAGAAGCAGACTCGGAATCGGAAGAAGAAGTAAAACCAAAGAAGAAAAAGAAGACGGTAACGATTAAGTCACCTGTTTCTCCCACCACGGCAGCAATGCAGGCTTCTTCATTTCCACAAATTCAAAAGGAGCCTAGTGCCGAGAGGAGCTACATGGTTCGGTCAGGGTCAAAAGCAGGACCCAATGGCCATTCCCTGACTACTATGCGATCATCCATGCGTGCGGAGCCTCCCCATGCAGAGTCCGATGTTCAAATGAGAAAATCTATGAGAGTATCGACCAGAAATGGTACCACTCAACCTACTGGAACACTTCAAAAGAAGCAGAGACCTGTATCATTTCCTGCTGCTGAGGTCCGACCAGATCCTCAAGCTGTGAATCAACACCTACAACTTATTCAAGGTGCTGCAGCTACTGCTGCCTCGGCTCCTGTTTCTCAAAGAAATAGTGCGATAATAGTTTCGGCTCCAGCGCCTCTTCGACGCAAATCTTCTGGTGATAGTGATACTAGTTTCAAACGTGCGAGGCCCGCAACAGATGGAATAAATATGAGACGTTCTATGCGTCGTGGTAGTGAAACATCAGCCAATGGTCGTCAACAATCACCTATAGGCTCAAGTAGATTCAGTCTCCGATCTACATCACCTGGCAGAGCTCCTTCTGTTAACATGCGTGGGACGATGCGAAATTCAATGAGGGGGGCCAATGATTCTGCTGCTCGAGCAAAATCTCCAATAAGGATACCTGGATTTGGTAAAAGCTCTTCAGCTAACCTAGCTCAGAAGCAGAAGTCGGTATTGTCTCGTGGTAGTAGATTTGCTGATTCTAGTGATGAGGATGAACCTCGTCCTGGGTTTAGAAGCCGTTTTGTGGATTCGAGTGATGAAGATGAGCCTACACTTATACCTATAGTGACTCGGCCAATATCGTCTCGCGGTATCCCCGTTCGAAGTATACCTCAACCTGCAGGATACCAAGATGGTGATTCTTCTGATCTGCCAGATAGTGATGATGATCGACCACCTACCGCCAAGAGCCTCCAAAGGCTCCAACAAAATGGTAACAGGCCCGCTTCTAGAAATACAGCCCAAGCATCTGGAAATCTTCAACGTTCTGGTTCTGGACGTGATATGCTCAAGGTTGCTAATGGTCAAGGCACAATCTCGACTACTCCAACTCGATCAGCACATGTTAGACGTGGAAGTATCTTGTCAATTTTTCGCAAAAAGCCTGATTCCAATAGCAAGGTTCGAAAATATAACGGAGAAAGTCCTGCACGGAAGGATACTCCTTTGGAACGTAGTAAATCTGATCTCGAGGCTATCAAACGACAAGATTCACTTGGTAGACCCCCGACACCCAAATTGCAGAAGAAGAATCCTCATACAGTGAAACAGAACAGCGATTCTTGGCCTCTTCACAATGAAACAGATGATATTGGAATCAAGATTCCGATCGAGGACAGTCGGCCCTTCTCTGCGGATGCAGGTAATGGTATTGTAGGTGGTGAAAACAAAGATGTCGATTTGGATGTTAGACCGGATATTGGCGAGAGGAGGTTCACAGCTACGGGGCTAAGTGATGTCGATGTAATGGCCCAAGGTAGTCCGAAAAAGAAGAAGAAGTTCCAAGCCTTGAGGAAGATGTTTAGGTTGGATGATTAGGTGGCTGGCTTATCATTCTTGTTTACCAGTGTACATGCTTTCTGTATACATCAAATTTTTTTCCTTTCATTGTTTTTTGCGCAGGGTTTGGAATGGAAGACAGTAGATACCAATGGGATGGGTGAATAGATGGATGGATGGATGGATGGAAGGAAGGAAAGGATTTGAGATGGATGTGTTGATGCAACACATTTTCACTTATTTCATTTTAAAACAAAGTTGTAAAGTCTTCGATTTTCTTCCTTTTTACTCTACTTTCTTTCTTTGATAATAATCTTTCTTTCGGTTGCTCTTGTATATAATGGACGGGTGGGGTTGGTGAATGGTATTGGGAAAGGTACATTCATGGTTGGAATGGGATGGAATGGTATATATACACAGGGATCTTTAAAATGGTTGGGTTGGGTTGGGTTTATGGTAGTGGGAAGGGAAGGGGAGGGGTATCAATGAATGGATTAGGTCGAGAGATTGGCGGAGAGGCTAGTGAACAGCGGATATAGGAACCGATGATTCACAGAACACGATACGATATGGTGTGAAATATGTAATATCTGGGTGGGTTGGTAATTGTGGGGGTAAGATGGGATAGTTGAGATGAGATAGATCGAGGATGGTTGTAGCGAGGGGAGGATGAGAAGGAGAAGAGCAAGAGAAAAGGAAAAGAAGAAGCAATAATGCGTAGCCTTTTGATATTATATTAATGATAATACTTATTTATGACTATTCAAGATGTCTTATCCAAGTTCTATTAGTGTAGAGCAAACATAGTCGTCGTTCCATAGCATTCAGATGGTGATCCTTTAGAGCAATAACAACGTATTAAGAATATACCATATTATCAACTTTCACCTTCTACTAGATGATCTCAATCACAAATTAGGAGCCTGCTAAGGTTTGGGTAATATTAATTTAAAGAGTTATAAACTCTCGTCATCTTAATGACTTGCCTTTATAAGAATAAGTATAAGACTACTGCCTCTACAACTTTATGTATTTAAGAATACAAGGCCTCTATTTTAGTAACCCTTGAATTTCAAGGAATAAGATTTATAAATACAAATCTATCGCCTTTACAATTATTACATTTAAAAGAGTATCAAAGATCACTGTTCTTATAATTCCTTTATATTTTAAAAAGGTTGTTTAAAATAAGTTTTATATTTACGAATTCATCGTTTTTATGATTATTGTTTTTAAAAAAAACATCAGAAAATACGGTAAATTACTTTCATACTATAAAAAGTCGAAATAATTACTTTTATACTACTAAAATTAAAGATATTTTACTTTAATGCCATTTAGATTCTAATCTATTATAAAAAGTTAGAATCTATACTTTTTAAATAGATTCTAGGATTAAAAATAGAATCAAGTTTCAAATAAATCTTATAAAATTATCAACTTAAAGAAAATAATAATTTTTATAATTATGATATACTTTGTTTTTATTTATAAATGTTTAAATACCTTATATTTTTTCTATAATGGCTTTTAATAACTTTTTATAACAAACTTTATATTCAATCAACTTTTTATAATAATTAAAATTATATTTATATTCAGCTTATACTAATTCTATTTGTTTATTATTATTAAATACTTTTTTTTATTTTAATTAAAAGATCTTTATTTCTTTTTTCTTTTTACTTTAGTTAGCTTTTTTTTTATATTTATTATACTAAAGAATAGATTTTATAATATAAAAGTAGATTCTACACTTTTTAAATAGAATTTAAAATAATAAGAATTTGGATATTTAAAGATGTTTTATAAACATTTAGAATCCATATAAACAATTAGATTCTATATAGAATCTATAGTAAAAAATTAGAATCTAGATGGCATTAAGGCAAAATTTCTTTAATTTTAGTAGTATAAAAGTAATCAATTCGACTTTTTATAGCATAAGAGTAACTTATTATAAAAATATTATTTAATTTTCTTTATTAAATTATTATAAAATAGATTATCAAATAATGAATCAATTCATTTCAATATGGTTTTAAATAATTCTATAAATATGTATTTAAATTTTAAAAGTATTTTATTGTATTATGTTATTTCTAGAACTTTAAAGGTTGAAAAATAAAGGGTTTTAATGTGAATGCGCTAGGAGCACGATAAGCTATGGCCTACCCCCTTATATAAATTGAAAATTGATAATCAAGTTAGGGTTTATGTTCTAGATTGTCTCGAAAAGTCAGCATACAAGGCTATATGGGTCCTTGCAGCCACAACGTAGTAGATGAACGTAAAGCACACTTGACTGCCCTTCTAAGCTATAAATTAAATGAAATTTACCTGTTTGAAATTTGCCCCAGATCTCATTTCCCATTCCATTTTCCAATCGCATAATTTCGGGGTCACGGTTCTCTCTCTCTCTCTCTTAGGGACCTAAATGATATTTACCATTCTGAAGCTATGGAATCCTCTAATTTGAACATCAAGGCCCAGATCCTAGTTCAAACCCTTACCAACCAAGTATCTCAACAACATGGTAGTGGCAGCATGTCTACTGCCATATATGATACTGCTTGGGTGTCGATGATAACTCGCGAAACAGATTCAGGGACAATCTTGCTGTTCCCAGAATCTTTTAATTACCTGTTGGAATCACAAGCCGAAGATGGTGGCTGGGAAACTTATGCATCTACTGTGGATGGTATATTGAACACTGGTGCTGCATTGCTCTCTCTCATCAAGTTCTCGACAACCCAAAATGCCAGCTTCAGCGGCCTAGATCTACGTCCCCGCATTGCTTCGGCCGTCAATCATCTCATGACCCAGCTTCATACATGGGACGTCAAAAGATCTGATTATGTTGGGTTCGAAATACTTGTGCCAGCTCTTTTGGATATGTTAGAAGAGTACAATATACAATTTGAGTTCCCCGGAAGATCCATTCTGCAAACACTAAGAGATGTGAAGATGGCCAAGTTTCGTCCTGAGATTCTATATGGACCATGCAAAACTACCCTTTTGCATTCCTTGGAGGCCTTCATTGGCAAGATTGATTTCAATCGTGTCGTTCACCACAAAACAAATGGGCATTTCATGGCTTCTCCATCTTCTACGGCGGCTTATTTGATGAACTGTTCTGTCTGGGATCAGGAGGCAGAACTGTATCTGAGAAATGCTGTGGCTAACAGTATTGGAAGAGGTACTGGAAGTGTGCCATGCGCATTTCCAACTACTATTTTCGAAGTAACCTGGGTAAGAGTCCTGTTTGAATGAAGAACTTCGAGACTTTTCGTATTGATTTATGCCTAATAGATACTCTCTACTCTGCTGAAATCCCATTTCTCAAATAATGTACTGGGTCTGTATAACTTGAGTATCTTGTCAGAGTTTCTAAAGAAAGAATTAAAGGTGCAAGGAGGCATTGTTGGGTTCGGTAGTTTCTTCCCAGCATCTTCTATACAATTTTCCCAGCTGACTTAATTAGCTCCATTGGTTCTCGCTGATGCGGATGACACTGCCAAGACAATCGAGACATTGAATCTACTTGGAGATCTCGTAGCACCCGAGGAAATGATATCGACGTACGAAACTGTGACGCATTTCCAAACGTACAAATCGGAACGAACCGCCAGCTTCAGTGCAAATTGTAACGTCCTAAGTGCATTATTACATGTAGAGAAACCGTCTTGTTACATCAAAGAAATAGTGAAAGCAGCATCTTTCTTGTCCAGAATATGGTCTCTTGGGAAAATTCAAGACAAATGGGTATGTCTAAGTCCACTTACTTGAGGTTTGAGTACTGAACGAATTCTCAGAATACATCCGTTCACTATTCGATGATGCTTTTGGCTCAGTCGCTTCGCAATCTTCTTACCTTATGGAGCCAAGGGAAACTACCTTCCCTGCCAAAGAATTTGGTTGAAGAAGTTCCTCTCATACTCATGCAGGTGCTTATCCGAACATTATATTCACAAAATGAAGATGGATCGTGGGGACAGTCGTGTGAGACTAGTGCATATGCCATGCTTACACTGGTTAATTCTTCTCTCTTCCCTTGGTCTCAAATTTTGAACCCAAGAGTCATGGAAGCAGTTCAAAAAGGTAAAGACTTTCTCGCCAGGAACAACATGTATTGGGATGAAGGAAACTATATCTGGGTAGAAAAGGTAACTTATGGCTCTAATCTTCTATCTCAGGCCTACTGTTTCGCAGCTTACAACGAGGCTCTGAACTTTTCCAATAGCCATCATTCATGGTCGAGTGAGCTTATGGAACTCACAAACATCAGTGATACTGCAGTAAGTAAGTTTACTAAGTTCTTCTCGAAACTTCCTATCTTTGATCAAGTGCCGGAATGGGTAATACAAGCGTCCATCATTGAAGGATATCTGTTTCTTCCGAGACTTTATGATGCCAGACATATGGTGTTTCCACGCCGGAATATGGCCAAAGATTTGTATTTGGAATATATTCCTTTTACTTGGACAATTTGCAACAACTATGCCGGTACTTTCCTATCGAATGAAGTCTTGTGGGATATGATGACGGTTTCTATGCTCAATTACCAAGTTGATGAGTTCATGGAAACCGCGGTCCATGATGCATTCAAGGATGATATTGAATCCGCAAAGTGCATGATTCGTCAAATTACCTTTCAGTCAAAAGAGGGGGTCAATGGCACGCCGAAGTCCATCGGAGTCAACCAAAGCGAAGCTATTGCACATTTAGATAGATCGGAGAGTAGCTGGATCAATGGTGACGAGATCAGTCACGAGGTGGAAATGATCCTCCGAAATTTTGTCTCTCATATCCTCGATCATCCAAGAGTTGAATCCCAACGGGCTGGTCTTGCTCGTGAATTAGAGACTTTTTTCATGGCACATCTGGATCAGATTCACGACAATAAAGTCCTTGGTGAATGCGGTTCGCTCGAATTTCAATCGACAGAGGTCATCAATTTCTCCAAAACTGGCCAGACATATTTTGATTGGGTCCATTCGACTTCTGCAGCGCATACATCATGCCTGTATTCATTTACGTACTTCTCGTGCCTTATTTCCTCCGATGAAAGACACCATGAAAGTTTCCCCACTATACAGCAGAAATATCTTGCCCAGGACTTACGTGGTCATTTAGCTGCTATGTGCCGCCAATACAATGATCTCGGATCAATCCGTCGAGACAGACTGGAGCAAAACCTCAATAGTATCAACTTCCACGAATTCAATCGTTGCGGGGATACACCACTGAAGATATTTCCATTCAGTAATGCTCGTTCAGACGAGGACCAAAGGAAAGCTGCGTTGTATCAGATGGCAGAATACGAGAGGACTTGTATGAGCATAGCTTTCAGGGAGCTCAGCAAGGCGCTTGATGATTCTACGAAGACCGCCCTGCAGGTTTTTATTGATGTCACGGATCTGTATGGGCAGATCTACGTTGCTCGGGACATTGCGAGTAGAATGCGCTGATGACAGCTATTTGTCGAATCAGAGGGTGGATACATTTCCTTTTGGTCCGATTGTTTATTTGCTGCGTTTACTCTCCATACTTAGTCTGAGAAATAGCTCTGTAAAGCTGCAAATCGACCCTCATCCTAGTTATTTCTATATGGTCGATTCAGTAAGAAGCCAACCTCCCCTTTGAAGTCTTTAAAATAATGGATTTAATTTGCATCGATGTCACAATTTTTGCAATTGCTCACGACAAGTAAGCGTGTGAACGAATCATTGACTTATGCAGCAAACACATCTTGCGGATAATCGGCATTGTTTATCAATCGAAATGTCGAGGAGGTTTTCTTTTGGTTGGGGGGTAGAGGAGATTGGGGGAGATTGGGGGAGATTGGGGAAAGCTATCTAGGGATCGGGTAAACTCCACTGAGTTTTTTTTTCCTCAGGAACCCCTGCATTTCCTAGAGCTTGAAATGTCGCTTACTTATTTTCTCCATCTAATTAAATTATTATACTAATAAATACTATAAATACTATAAATACTATAAATACTATAAATACTATAAATACTATAAATACTATAAATACTATAAATATTTATTAAAAATAAAGAAATTCTAACTTATAAAAAGAGAAAGTAAAAAAGTAGAGACAAGCCTTTCATTTATTTCTAGAATTCATTAAAGAAATATTATATAGTTATTACGAGTAATAACTAAATGAGACCCCGGTTCGATTAGAAATGAATATATATAAACTAATTACTTAATATATAACTTATAATTAATAAAGAAAGAAGCTTATACCTTTTTTTATATAAAATATAGTTAAAAACAGATATTGGCGAATATTAGTAGATTACTGCGTTTTCCCGAAAATATTAGTACCGTAGGGGTTGTAGTCAGATTGAACTCTTCATTTGGTTTCACTGCGGAGAGTTATCGAATACAGATTAGGATTGTCTTTAGGTTGCCAATGAGTAATCAATTTGTTACGGGAAAAAAGAGAAAAACTACTACAGTACATGACATTCGCAATACCAATGACAGGAATGGGCGCACCCCTGGTGGCGGAACCCGTTTATGAATGGACCGCATGAACTGGAATCTATGCAGACTCCACATATTATCAAGGGCATAAGCATAACCCAGGCGTGGGTACGCTTACATGTCCATACTCTCAACAGGCATGATTTTGGGCGGTTGCTGAGTCTGGAACCAAAGAATTAAGACGCAAATGCTTAAGTCGCTTTTTCATGAGCAAAATCCCATCTGGGTTTGGGAAGATGAATTCATGAGCGGTTAGATTCGCTGGTCTTCTTTCTCCGTCGGGCAACTTCCAATCATAGTCCATGATCAATTTCACGAGGATATTTTTGATTTCGAGACTGGCAAAAAATCTTCCTGGACAAGCATGTTTACCGTGACCAAAATTAAGAATGTTGCTTTGCGTGGTTGCAAATTGATGTAGATGATGCTCACCTGGTTTCTGACGAAGTTTGTAGTATCGAAATCCATCGAATTGTTCAGGGTTTGGAGTCGTTTCTGGGTCGTTCTGTATAGAATTCACCGCCATGCTGATGTGTGCATTCTTCGGGACATGAAATCCATCAGATAAAGTATGTCCTTTCATCATAATTCGGTGATAAGAAAGCAGACTTGGTGGATTAAAGCGTTGGGACTCACGCATGAATGAGTCTAACTTCTTGAGTTTTGAGAAGGCGGTTTTCTGCCACGTTCTCCATGGACCATCCTCTTGAATGACTTCTAAGATCTCGTCCCTGAGAGGTTCCAAATACTCTGATCGAGCTGCCAAGTCGTAAAGAACATGCACTGCATTCATTTGTGATGTATGTATGGAAGCTAGAGACATGACTACCTCAAGATGAGCTAGATCAGATGGGTCGCTTTCATCGGGAGTAGCTATTTCCATCATCCAAGAAAGCAAATTGTTACTCTGCTTTGGATCAGCTTCTCTTTGTTCGCGACGACGGATGATCTCTGGAACTAGGAGCTTCTTTGCTCGTCGAATATAGCTAGCTCCCCTCCATGACGACGGGAGCAGGAAACCCAAAATTCCATGTGTCCACATCGGGAATAACCGTAAGACCACGAGTGATACAAAGACTAGTTCAAATCAGCATGGCTTTTGATTTCTTCTACGCAGCCTTCTTACCATTCTCTGTGAATTCTGTTGATATTTCTAACCATTCCTCATTGCGGCACAATGGCAGCCCTAGGAAAATACGAGCACTTATTCGTGAGACCAACCGCAAAATGCTATGGTAAGGCCTAATCATTACCCATTTATCTAGCAAGTTGATTAAGATTTAAGTTCTTTATTGGGGAGGAGTCCAAGTACCTTCGCAATCCGGAAGATCCTTAATAGCAGCATATTCTAGCTCATCTTGCATCGGGCGTGTTAAGCTGTTCAAATTAGGTGTCAACTTTTCGACCAAGGTCCGAAAGTGTAGGTTATTGCGTAGAATGATATTCATATTGGTATGAGAACCCATTAGGTTGTGTGCATGTGCTGCCGTGGGGCTGGCAATTGATGTTGGTAGGTTTCTGAGTTCTTCAACATATTTCTGTGGGAGAACAAGCATGTCTATATCGGATCGAGCGAATGCCCATGGTTTGTTTTTGTACTGCAAAGTCAACTGTCAGTTACAGTTCAAGACGAAATTGAGTGGTATACAAACCTTCAAATACCCATCGTTAATGATTGCAGCTGCACCACGGAAGAAACGATAGTTAACAGTCAAGCGATGATCGAAGTATGATCGAAGGCCAACCAGCGGTGCCTTGTGTCCAGCCAAGTGCATCAAGAATAAGGTACCAGCATAATAAACAAACAATGCGAGGGCAACGGTAATCATTGCTGGAACTTTTTGTACCAATAAGCTCTCCTGCATGAACGGCATTATAAGTAAAATTGACTTGCAATGAACAGAACGATTTTGTTTTGGCGCAATGGCTTCTGATAGACTTGTACTTTTTAACACAGTGCTCGCAGCTTCGACTCGCTATCAAACAGTGCTAGATGATGCACGCAGTCTTGATAACCTGAGTATTCATAGCTACTACTATACGATTAGATACCTGAATGGAGAAATCTGATGCTACATATAGAATTGTAAAAGCATATGAAAGAATCTACTCCACTGTGGATTGGACTAAATTATTTATTATTTTAGTAAAGGATATTCTTTTTGGAATATACTCAAAAAAGAAAAAGAAAAAGAATATTATTATTAGTTAAAACAGAAATTTAATGAATAATAATAGTACTTTAATTAGTTTATTAAAATTAAGATAAATAAATTCTATTAATATTATAGGGGAATTATATAAAGATCTTAATTATATAACTTATAAAGAAGTATTTCTATTTTATTACTCTATAACTTAAAAGTAATAATTAGTCTTAGGGTTATTTATTTAGTTATTACTATTAAATCTCTTTTTTATTCATTATAATATTTATTTTTATTCTATATTAATAATCTAATATTAGATTGTATTATAAATCTAAAGGCTATTCTATTATATAGTTAATCTATATCTCTTCACTCCTTTAAAAAAAATGTTTTAGTTATAATATTATTATTAGTAACTACCTTGATATATTATATTCTGTATTTTATATTCTAATCTTATGTATTTTAATTTGTAGTTTCTAGGTTTTAAAGTAATTAATAGCTTCGTTTAATCGATAGCTTAATTAGAACTTCTAATCCTGGCGTGTTTATTAGAATCCTTGCAAGATATAATACCAGGCACCCGTATTATATTGTGGACTCGCTACCCCCCTCTCTGACATGCAATGTAACCTGCTTTTATTGGAAAACATGACGGATTGTGGCACAGTGTATCGAATGACATGAAGTACTTTGCTTACTTTATTATATTTCGTTTTGAGGATTTTTCCATCCAGAGAATTCACACCATCCTCTCTACTAAATTTTTCTCCGTCTTCGCCCTTTCCCCATTCTTCCTTTCCTGTAACAAAATGGAAAATTTAACTTACGGAAGTTTATACAATATATTTTTCATATCGGTTTTAGGCGTAAGATTGAAAACTTCATCACCTGATCTCCAAACCAGAATGCATGCTGATTTTCTTGCTAGTATATTGCCACCATTGTGGTTTTCAACGCCTTTTTCCATCCTTTATCAAAGTTCCGTGGAAGCCCTGTATGGATTGTATCGCGAGTCCCGTTCATCTACACCATGCTTTCTGGAAAGCTTCCTTATCGCATCAAGGCGTTGCACGATGAATATGGAGCTGTTCTGCGAGTTGCTCCCGATGAACTTTCCTTCACAGACCCTCAAGCATGGAAAGATATTTATCTGCAGAAGCAGTTTATCCGCCCGAAAGTTTGGGGCTCTAGACCACCTGGCGTTGAGGCACATAACTTCATCACTGCTAATGCTACTGACCATGCGCGATTTCGAAAGGTTTTCCAGCCTGCATTCTCGGACAGAGCTACAAAGAGTCACGAGCCAACTGTTCAGCAATACGTAGATCTCTTGATTAGTCGGCTGAACAAAGCTATCTCTGAGCAGCACACAGATGATAGCAGTACCGTTGATCTAGTGCAATGGTTGAACTTTACGACATTTGACATCATTGGAGATCTGGGATGGGGTTCATCTTTCAACTGCCTTCAAAAGAGCGCATACCATCCATGGATTCAAGTAGTTCTTCATTTCAAAGCCGTGCTTATTGCAAACTCTATCAAATACTATCCATGGCTTGAAGCATTTCTCGAGATGATTACCCCAGCTTCAGCTCTGCGAGACTTACGTCGAGTGCTTGAGATCGGTCATGTAAAGGTCCAAGACCGACTTCATCATGACGTCGATCATCCTGATATCATGTCCCATGTCATCGATCACAACAAATCTTCACCCGAGACAGGTCTTTCAACGGGTGAAATAGAGATGAACTCGATGGCCGTGATTGTTGCAGGCAGCGAGACATTAACGACGACTCTGGCCGCTGCAATCCACTTTTTGCTTGAGAATCCCAAGTGTCTTGAGACTTTGGAAACGGAGATTCGCACAAACTTTCGCACAGAAGAGCAAATAACCAATGAATCCACAAGTTCACTGCCGTATCTTATGGCGGTTCTCAACGAGTCATTACGCATGTCTCCTCCACTTCCGGATAGTCTGAGACGTGAAGTACCGAGTGGCGGTGCTACAATCGCTGGCCACTTTGTTTCCGGAGGCACAACCGTTTCGGTGGCATGCTGGTCTCTATTTCATTCTTCGAGCAACTTTACTTCACCAGACGAGTTTATACCCGAGCGATGGTTAGACCATTCTGGTGATCAAACTACCATTAACAAACAAGTTGATGCTAAAAACTTATTCCATCCATTTTCACTCGGGGCACACAATTGTATCGGTCAGCCGCTCGCTTGGATGGAGATGCGACTTATCCTTTCGCGACTCATTTGGAACTTCCACATCCAAGTACCTAGCGGGAAGAAGCTGCAGAACTGGACTGACCAGAAGATCTTTTGGACTTGGGATAAAGTCCCACTCAATGTCCAACTTACAGGCGTTAAGCATCCTAAGAATTAGATTAACTAAAGGTAGAAACTATTCAAAATATAATTCTACAACATAAATTGGATTCAAAAAATCAATGAATGTTTCGTGATGTATTAATTAGTTGATTTCTCAAAAGAAACATCTCAGTCCCCTAACCTACTCGCGGGCCAACCCCCCATTTACTATTATACCATTAGATTTACACTATGACTTTCTATACTGAAACGTCCTGTGTAATATCATAGATGAAAAACTAAAATTTGAGATTTTATAGATTAACACCCACCCACGCGCACACACACACACACACATATATATATATATATATATGAAGAATCATCAATTTATTCTTATTGATAAGAAAGTTATTTACACTCGAAAATCACTGGTTTTAGTGTAAAATGAGTGACGGAAGAGGGGGGATGACTGACTATAGGGTCAGGGACTTATAGCTAAAATAAGTTTTAAAGGGATGAGTGGAAATAGTTGATATACTAGCGAGCTTTTTCCCTTCGGTTCTTATTTATTTCATCACTGCGTTTAAGACTTAACCTGGACTCAATACAAAAATCCTCAACAAATTGTCATTTCCTTTATCTTAGGTCGTATCTATTATGTTGGGATACATGTAATTGCAGGAGTTGAGAGATACGCGCCCCTGAGCCTTCGCCCCTCGGCTCTAGCCCTTCACCTCTTCTTCCTTAGTAAAGCTAAGAGCTTTCTGCACACTCGGCCTATCCATCATCGACTGCTGCCAACGTACGTAGTTCTGAAAGTTCTCGGGTTTCCACTCCGGCTGGCCTTCCATGAACAATCCCACGGACGCATTCCAAGCGACATACGCAAGGTCAGCATATGTGCACTTGTTCCCCACAAGCCACTGGCGACCGTCCAGCGCCTTATCAAGGACAGAGATAATCCTCACAGTCTCAATAGCATAGCGTCTCTTTGCAGACTCCAGTGGCTCTGAATGGTAAAGCAAGAACCATGCAGCTTGGCCAAAGTACGGTCCCTGGCCACTAGATTGATAGTGCTGCCATTGGAGAAGGTGGTGTTTTTCGGGGAACGTGAGAATAGTGAGCTTATGATCAACATCATATTGATCAATTAAGTAGGTGACTATCGCACCAGATTCCCAGAGTGTCAAGTCCGTGTTGGGATCATAGATAGCTGGCACACGCCCATTTGGGTTGATAGACTCGTAGACCGGTTGCTTTAGCTCGGTAATATCGATGAATTTGCCGACGTAAGGTAGATTGAGCTCTTCACAGATGATAATTACCTACTTGGCATGTCAGAAATATGAAATTTTTGAAGGACAATATGGCACTCGCCTTCGCGGGGTTGGGCACATAGGCTGTTCGACTCTGATTAGCAGGAATAACCTCAATAAAAGCTGAGAGTGTTGTACGTACGCCTCCAGTAGATAGTGATTGGCTTCATAGTCTAAAATCTAAAGAACGAGGTGTGAAGACTTTGCTTAATGTGGTTAAGTAGGTTTGTTTCTGAAATTTGCTGCGTAGGATTTGTAATTTTGGAGCGAAGGGCGCATTCTTCTAAAATCTTTAATGACTTCTACTGATCGGTAAAAATGGCACGAGTGAGATTCTGTGCATACAGATGTCATACAAGGAATACTCCAAAGATTATCTCAAGACGGGGGGGGATTCTTAATTAGGATCACGAAGTATCATTTGATTGGAGAAGGGTACAATGCCGAGGTAATTACCTACAGGGGTTCCCCGAAATCTCAGTGTAGTATTGCATATAGATTGTGAATGTAAGCTGCATGAAAAACATTAAGAATCTTCCAACTGAAATGCCATAACAGCTTCCTACCAACAGACCGACAGCTGCAATGCAAATAGCGTGCTGCAGTCATCCCATCTACTTGGATGCATAAAAAACAAGGCATGCTTATAATACCCTTATTTGATCTCAATTCCATCTAAGTAAATTTTGATTTATATAAATCAACTATTTCGATGAATATTATTATTATTATTATTATTATTAAGTCTTTAATATATTAAAAACATAAGGTGTTAAGTAAATACTATATAATCCTCTTATATATAATCTCCCTATATATGTTATCTAACGAAAGATTAGATCTCATAATTAAACATCCGGTCTAATTCCAATCTATAATATTAAATCTAGTATAACTTATATACTAATTCTATATCGATAATATTCTATTGCTTTAGCTATCTTTAGCTATAAATGATTCTTATATCATTATATAATAGAATTAAAGTCCTTTAGCCCATTTAATTTAAGCTATTCTTTTTATATTATTTCGAAGTAATCCTCGTATACTTATAGATAACTTTACCTTCGTAATATAAGGATTAATAAATAAAAATAATTATTCTTTCCTTTTAATAGTAATAAACTTTCAACCTTTTAATTATTTTCTAATATTTGAGCGTATATTAATAATATAAGAACTAATAATAAATAGAAATTATTTATTTTAATATAGTATAAAATATATCTATAGTCTAGCGTTTTTGATTACTAACTTTGAAAATAAATATGAGATTTTATGTATAATTTTTATAAACTCTTTTTTTAATTTTTAATATAATGAGCTTTATAATAGCAAGTTTTAACATAAAATAATATTTTATTAAACTTTATGTTTAGGATTATATCGGTATACTTTCGCAAGTATTACTATATATAAATCGTTTTCTAAACACAATTCCTCGCATTATTTCTACATCCACGCTAATCTTGGCCCTTGTTCGATTCTTACTGCTGAAATCGATAAAGCTCTCTAAATCCAACATGCTGGATGGAGTGAGATTTCTTTGGTCGAAAATCCGGTTTTATTGCGGGCCTCAAAAGCATCTCTACCAGCTGTTGGATTATGGGCCTGTGTTGAGAGCGTCCAGGTAGGGTACCACTCTATTTATCGTGCAATTGCAAGCTACATGACTCTTCCTTATAAGCAAGGGCGAGGGCATTGAGGAGAGCGGATATAGAATATAGTGTGAGTGGTTGGAGCGGAGGGGGGAAGCGAAGTGGGTACCGCCTAAAGGCTTAGTGCTAATATGGTTTTAGGTCAAAATGCCCCTCGTATTTGGAGCATTCCTGTAGGAGATCTGTATTATACACTTACTATCCCCCCCTTGAATAAATGTTATATGATGGATCCTTTCTGGTTGGCCTCACCTGAATGGCTGACATCGCTTGCACTGACCAGATTTTGGTCTTTTAGTCAGTCCAGCGTGGCATTTAGTAATACGTCTGTGGATTACACGTCGGAAAATATCAGAATCCTGGAGCAATTGCTCCAGGTATAATCTACCCAAGTAGATATCCAATGTTAATGGTGGGGTGGGTGGTAACTTTATCGCTTAGTCTCGACAAAAAACTGATCTTTCTTTGGCATGTTTTACAACATGAAGATTACCCGGTTACATTCTCAACGACAGTACGGCGGCAGAGTCGTATCGTGATACGATCAATCTACGGAATTACATGCTGGAATTTTTTGACGATTGCTTTCTTGCACAAGGATTATGTCATACGGGCAAATTGATTCTATTGATGGCAAAACAAAGGTGGGGGACCGAAGTTGGGCTATGCACTTTGATGGAAAATGTAAGAGGTAAGTGTTCTGGAACTTTCTCGTCGCACCTCTAAGCAAGCTTGCTCTATCTCTTCGAATTTCTACTTTTTATTATAAATAATTCATTATTAATCTAATTTATATTATATTTCAATTTAAACTTTTAAAAATGGTAGTATTTAATAATAAAGATAATAATTATAAACCAAACCAAAATTGGAGCATTTTTCAATTAAAGTTATTCAAATATGTAATAATAGAAAATCCTAAAATTCAATTAAGAAACATATAGGGATACTTAAAAGCTTTATACAGAATATATTTAAATCAAAATCTATATAGAAAATATATAAAAGAAAAGTTTATAAATCTTTTATAATGTTAGTAGTTAAAATATATCAAATTACATATTTTTTAGAAAAGAATTAAAATAGGCGGAGGATAACTTTTAAACAATTGAAGTATATACTAAATATTAAAGTTTCAATGTATATAATTTGAAAAAAGCTTTATTAATATAACTATAAAAAATGTATAATATACTATAAACCTTTTATTTTTTTTAAATACAAGCAAAAAAAAAGGCTAGATTTCACTTTGTTATATAAATGATAAAAAATTAATAATATTATTATTAGTAAGAAAAGGGGTAGGGATTAAAGAAAGGTTATATAATCTAATAAGTTAATTTTTAAGTTAAGAAAGAATGGTAAAATCTGAATTATAAAAAGAATCAATGAAAAAAGGTGTTTCTATTATATTAAATCTATATACCATTTTCAAAAGATATTAATTACAATTTGAAATATCATTAATTAAAATTATAAATCTTTATTAATTATTTTAAAAAGAATAAAAAGAATAAAACCATTACTTTATAAGTATATCTTAATTAAATACTCATTTTTGTTATTTTCTTCTTATTTAATAAATTAAAACTTAATTATATTTATACAAAGAATAAAGTTAAAATATATTTAAAGTACATTTAAAAAGTTTAATTAAAATATTATATATAGGGTTTTAACTAATCCTTTTTTTCCTTAACTTTGATTTAATTGAAAAAGTATAAAGATAAATAAAAAAGGAGTTAAAAAAGCTTTTATTTATATTTACTTCTATTAAGGAATTAACAAAAGAATTAAAGGTATTATAGAATAAAATAGATTCCCTAAACTATAAACCATATATTAAAAGATTGATTATGAAAACCAAAAATATAATTAAATCATAAGAAATAACTAATATTTATTAATATACATTCGAATTTCTACAAAATAATAATGTATCGTTGATTTAATATTAATTTTTGAATAAAATGGTGGAAAAACATATGGGGTGCGACAAATAAGGCCCAGAACTCTTACATGAACGCCAGCGGAGTCTGGAATAATTCGATCCAACAATGTCACCTTCCTAACATAGCAGCTTCGCCGCCGTCTGATTTCTTCACCACTGAAATTTCTTGCTTACCACTAGAATCAATCTAAGGATTTTTGCTTACCACTAGAATCAATCTAAGGATTTTTGCTTATTCAAGAACATTACATGCAAAAGTGTAGCGCGGTATCAAATACTTGGTTTGTCTATGTGCCATTGGAATCCTGTCTACACCATGAGACCTTCATCAATTTGCAAATTGTGCACGATGAAGGACCCTCTATCTTTGAGTTGACGTCCAGCTACATATCAACTCAGATTCCAGTCATCTAAATTCTATATTATCTATGATGATATGAAGAATCGACGAGGCAATTCCTTTTTCATAGATTCATTCACCATTTGCGTTTTGTGAATTCAAGTTATGGCATTCAATCACCAATCTGCTAGGGCTCTTTCTCCCTTACTGGGAGCCCCACCAGGCACTGTACCAAATTACATTAATCCAGTAACAAGAGGAAACGAGATCGTTGTGACCAGTATAGTCTTGACCTCTCTTGCCTTTGTCTTTGTTGTAACGCGTGTCTTATTGAGACTTTTCGTTAAAAAGTCTTTTGGATGGGACGATGTCTTCTGCGTTTGCGCATTGGTAAAACCACCCCGTTATTCTTCATTGCGAGACCAAGTTAACTGACTTCGTATATAGATGTTTGCTATTGCTAGAACGGTCATCGGATGCATCAGTTTGTGGATCCATATCTTACAGCGATTGCCCATGCTAATGATTCTCTACAGTGGTTGATGTTTATGGCATTGGCCGTCACATATGGGACTTCATCCCCACGCATATCGTGGTTACGCACAATGTACGTTCTTCACTGTCTTCATGTGACTAAGCTAATAAAGCAAAAGCTTCAATTCATCGGAAACATGATCTACTTGCTGGGAATCATGTGCGCCAAGCTATCCGTCTTGATCTTCTACCGCAGGATGTTCTATGTCGTACAAAAGTTTCGCTACTTTTGTTACGCCATGATGGCAAGTACCATCATATACTGTTTGACATTTTTCTTCCTTATCGCATTTGACTGCAAGGATGAGCATTACACATGGCATTTCTCAGTAACTGCGTCGTGTATCGAAATCACAACACTCAATATTGCCAATGGCGCCTTAAATCTTGCTACTGATGTTGTTATCATGATAATGCCTCTACCATTGATATGGAACCTTCAACTACAAAAGGCCCAGAAATGGGGTCTCTTAGCAGTTTTTAGCACTGGTATTTTGTAAGAAGATTTCTAACGGCGATTAGAATAATACTGCAACTATGCTAATGTTTAATGTGTAGTGTGTGCGCTTCGACACTAGTACGAGAAATCATCATTGTTAAAACTGATAAAGAGGTTGATCAGTCTTGGGCAACGGTCGGGGAAATCACTTGGATGAAAGTTGCCCTAATCTTGCTGCCAAACCAATGTCAACTAACGAATTATTGTAGGACTGTGGAACTCAATGTCGCCATAATATGTATCTCTTTGCCAATGCTTTCGCCTGTGTACACCCGCATCATTGCTACAAAACTCAACATGACCTCTCTGAGAAATCTCTTCTCACTTTCTGGACGGTCACGATCGGCGTTGGATTCAAACAAGAGCAAATATCCGGACAACTCCAACAAAGATACGAATCCTTACAATGATAGTATCAACCTCGTTGAAATGCCTTCAAAACAACACAATTCAAAACATAGCATAAGGTCAATAGAAGAAAGTAGTCACTCTGGACCTCATGGGCATAGTATGCTGCGTGAAGATGTCTAAGAATATTGGGTCAAGGATTGGTAAATTTCGAGGACAGATTTTGCTAGTAGCTCCTGTAGCTCATAGATGGCGTCCAGAGGGGCAAGCCGTCGATTTTCTTGTACTTATGTCAGATACAACCATTTTAATGTACATCTTGATGCATGAGTAAAATTTGCAACCAACTGAAGGTTTTTATGTTGTGTTGGGATTGTGCCGAGTCAGCAAGTGTACATAGGCCATCTGGTGGACTAGATTGTGGACTATAACAACTAATCAATGAGAATCCACTTGTTTCTAAGGTTCCACTATGTTTGATCTTACTCTGAATCTAACATTCTGGCACTGTTAGCTATTGGTTGGTTTAGTGCTTACAGGACTTTATCTCGTATATCACGCTGTATATATATTTAAGAAAAATGATATATAAAGGACATCAATTCCCATCGCATTGAATCCTTCACATTCCAAATCCTCAAGCTTTGATCCTCAGGTTTCTAGCCTATACCGTCCCACTATGTCCTTGCCTGTATTGATCACTATCCAACTGCTTGGTATCTGGTATATGGTATCAACCTTACAGTCGTTATGGAAAAATATCCTTTCAGCAAGGCAATCAGGCTTGAAATATGTGATAACCCCGTCAGTATGGTTTATATGAAACTTCAGTAGTCACACTAATAAATGTTAGTTTTCATATATCACATAAAGGTTGGCTTGCCACACAAACGGTGGTGTTACCACTTCTTCGCCGATTACCAGAATCGATGACTTCTTCATGGTTACCGTATGTCCATCTATGCTGAGACAACATTAATCGTTCCAAACTGCATAGACTGATTTCGGTATAGACTGCTCATCTTTGATCGTGTTTGGCACGCTGGCTATGAGCCATTTGCGCGGTTGGGATGTGATACATTCTTGGCCGTGTCGCCATCGCGAATCGTATTGTGGACGTGCGATTCTGATGCCATACATCAGATATTTGAGCGCAGAAACGATTTTGAAAAACCTGTGACAGAGATGCAGATGCTTAACATTCATGGACCGACCGTGACTGGCACGAATGGCGCCGAGTCCAGACGATACCGACGCGTTACAACTGCAGCATTTGGTACAAAAACTTATGATAGAGTTTGGAAGGAGAGCATCATTGCAGCCGAGAAGATCCTTTCAGATCTGAACCTCGAGGCTAATAATGGCATTTGTCTCACTTCTCCGTTGGAAAAGACGACTCTGAAAATAGTCAGTAAAGTATGTTTTGGACAAGATGAGTCTTTAGAGAGAGGTATCCATCTTGACGATAAAAACGGGCCCCTCAGGACACAGGAAGAGTCTCACAAACACGAGTTATCGTATTTCGAGGCTTTCAGTACATCTGCGAGCCATATGGGGTCCATATACCTTGTTCCACGATTACTATTGAGTATGCTATCCTACAATATCTCACAAATTCAAATGCCTAATCAGATGAACAGAGATTTCACCGCTCAAGATTCACAAGCATGCTTGGAAATCTTTCAAGGAGTGGCAATGGTATATGAAAGAAATGGTTGCCGCTCGACAGCACAACAGATCTGCACAAAATGTTACTTCAGACCTGCTTGGTATGTAGTCTCCCACTGTAGAGAGATATCAATCAAGCAAGATTAACCAAAGGAATAGATGCATTAATTACAGCCGGTGAGGATAAAAACGAAAATCGTATCCCGTACTCGGCAATCTTAGGTAACATTTGGGTCTTCATTCTTGGAGGCTATCATACCAGTAGCAACACACTCCACTTCATCTTGATTCTTCTCGCTATCTTCCCAGATGTACAGGAGACCTTACAGGGTTCGCTGGATTCATTATTTGCAGATCGATCTCCATCAGAATGGACCCATGCCGCAGATTACCCCAAACTCATCGAATCCCATCTAGGCGCTGTGATATCAGAAACAATCCGCGTATTTGGGGTTTTGCCATTCATTCCAAAAACGACGGGGCCCGTACCACAAGCACTTACTTTGCACGGGAAAACATTCACAATTCCAGCAGATACATTGATTCTAATCAACACCAGTGCAACTCATCGCAACCCCAAGTATTGGCCCAGTTCAACTTCAGCGTCTGGTCCTCATAAACGGAAGCAAATAATGGAAGAACCTTTACAACCAGTTGAAATTTGGAAGCCATGGGAGAATTGGCTTGATAGTGGAAGCTGGAAGCTTAAACGTCCAGACCCAGGAACCTACATAAGTTTTAGTTCAGGGGCCAGAGAATGCATTGGAAAACGTTTTGCGCAGGTTGAGATATGTGCAATACTGGCAAGGTTGTTAAAAACCCACAGTGTCGAGCTTGCAACCGATGGATTTGATAAATGGGAAAGGGCAAGAGACCAGGCTATTGTTCAGTTGTCTGACGGAGTAGGGTTCAAAATGGCTCTCGAAATCACAAAAAGTGTCAACATGATTTTTGTGCCAAGGAATCAAAAGAAAGACTAATAGGTTCCAACTACTTTCTGTTTTTAGCACGAACGGAAAAAGAGTGATTGATACGATGCAACGGGGGGTCATAGAATGTTGGTCGGGTTGTCTAAGAACATAGAAGGGTTACCTAAGTTGTAGAATCACTGTTCCCACTTACTTTTTTCCCCATCCAGAATACGAAAAAAAGCTATGGCGAGGACGATAAATAATCTGAAGGTTTTCCTGATGGTCATTTTCGTCAATTCATGTGTACACTTATAGATCTGCACATAGACCTTTGGGACAGTTGTGCGTATAAACTATATTCCATATCCAACTCACATAACAATCCAAAACAAATTGATGTTACTATATCATGTACCCAATGCTTACTACATTGGTATGTTTTGAGACTCTCCAATATGAATACTTTTGACTCTCCTCTTGTACATGAAGTGATGATCTATGTCCAATGAAATATAAACTAGGGCAACACAAAAGAGAACTATAACACTTGAAGGGTTTGAATAATCGAACAAAGAATTGTTGGAAAGGAATTGAAGAGGAGGAAGGTCAAGAGAGGCAACACAATATTTCTTATATATATATATATATATATATATATGGGGGCTGGTACATATACGCAGCTTGTCTAATGACATCTTCGGTAAACTCGGGGGTAGGGTAGCCACCATGACTAAGGTTAGATCATATAATAAATAGGACTATGAAATTACTCTTCATATAAACAATAGTCAAACCCAATTTACTTTTAATCAAAACTTCCATTCCATTTATTCATCCATTCGATCTTGCTCAAAAGTTAATCACCAAAGTTAACAACCTCTACCTCGAACCGTTGCTCCCCTTCCAACGCCCCACCCCACCTTTCCCTCCACAATATTCTCGTCTCCATTCATTTGATTTTTCTTTCTCTTCTCTTTTCCCCCCACTCCACTCCACTCCTCCCATCACTCAGATACAAACACAAGCACTGATCTGTTAGATATATAATCCATTATGACAACTAGCAACATATCAAACAGATTCAATCCGGCATGGTGTAGTGGCTAGCATTTCCGCCTCTCATTCGAAGCAAAAGAGCTTCAATCAAGTCGCGGGAGACCGGGGTTCAATTCCCCGTACCGGAATTTTTTTTTTTTTTTTTTTTCATATGATGGAGAGATTTTTTGAGACTTTATGTGATTTTTCTCCATTTAGAATGATTGTTTGTTACTAATACTATCTATATATATGTCTATCAAGCATATTCATTTTAAAAAAAAATAACCGATTAAATCTTTACACAGCTAAGTTAAGTAAATGAAAATCAATTTTATTATTCTTTTTAACTTCTCTTCTTATATGTAGTTATTTTGATACACAAACCGGTGATGTGGTTGACTATTTATCTACCGATGGTTTCTCAGTGCTGTACCAGGGTTCCCTGCCTTTGTTTCCGCACATGTTTTTCTTCATTATACATCTTCGATCGATTCCTCTCCCACATGAGAAAAATGCATATGCTTATCAATGTTATAGGGACTGTGATTACCCAGTCAATCCAAAAGCGCGGAGACACGGCAGCGGCGAGAGTAGACGCATCATGAAAATCGAAGAAAGACATGGAGAATATGGACTGCAAAATTATTAGCAAAAGTCGCATGTGGTATCTATGTATATCCTTGAAGCTAGCGCCTACCGCGATCAAAGTTCCGGGGAGGAACAATATTCCGAGGATGGAGAGTGTTTTCATGACCGAGGAGTCGTATTTACTAGCCACAGCAATCTCATAGTTGAGCTTGCTGTCCCGTTGCGCAATGAGAGTCATGGTCTTGCAGTGGGAGATTAGCAGCGTCCAATTTTTTTGGCCATTAACTTACTAGGCCTCTCTGTATCTCCAGTCTTCGTAACGTGGTATTTACATAAACTTCAATTCCGTACAATTTCCTCTTATAGAAGTCTAGCCCCGAGCTCAAACCAACATGTGTGTTACGGAAATTAGACGTGAGATTGATATGCAACGCAGAGAACTGGTCAAGAAAAATCTTCATCGTTTCCTCGAGAGCTTCGATGGCCCGGATATATGCTGCGCGTGAATGCTTCATCACTTGCGCATGACATTCAACCAATCCTCGGTTGATGGCATCTAGATCGATACCTCCGCTCTTCACACCCGCAAGGTCCTTCTGCAGTCTTCCGAATGCGCAACTGCGCGCTCGATTTCTCCCAGTGTGTCCCGTGCCTCGCGTTGCTTCATGTCTGTTTTCGATGTCATGTGCTCACGAACCATCAAAAATGGCAGGAGTAATGGGTGACAATTCTCCATTGCGGAAGCCTTCTAGTATTTCAAGACACCCACCAAGTTAGAGCTGGCAGTTCCTTTGCAGAAACCTACTGTGACGCTAGTTGTCATATCGTGGCTCAACACCATCTTCCAGCCGTTTGTAAACCCCAATCTCCGCAAATTGGCTTTTCGAAATACCATTTCCGTAACAATTATTAGCATGATTTAGCACGATGACCATCATCTGTGAACTCGAAAAGCTTGGCTGGCAAATTAATACGAACGCAGGTGAGAAGCTTCTTCCCTCTTGTAGAGTGACGACCAGAAGAAGAGACCAACGACACTCGTACACTCGATAGCTCTATATGGCAGATGAAATGCTTCTGTCATTGATATGTATTCGTTCGGGCTGAGAGTTATGACATCGGGTGTAAACGTATCCGGATCTTTTGCCGTGTGTTGAATTCTCAGAGCCCAGTTAGTCCTTCAGTCACCAACACAACAAGTATATTTTCTACATTAATCGTACCCCCAATAATTGGGCCCCTCCATGGGGTAAAACGAGTGGTGTGAACACCCCCTGTTTGTGGATCTCTTTAGTTTGAGACAATGAATATTTCCACACGATAGAAATGGCCTTACTCTTCTATGTATGAAGTCATCAAATTTATTAGGCGGCAATGAAGACTCGTCGACGGTATTCAATGCAGGATCCTACTTTCATCAGAACCCAGGACTTGTTAACACTTCAATCTTACTGTATAAGTATATATTTCCAGGTATAGAGTCTCTTCTACGACACTTTTACAGCATTGCACCTTATTTCGGAACATGAAATTGCCCATGATTCAATGTAACGATGTAGGTGTCGATTGTGATGAGTTTGTCTTTTCAATGGAAAAATGTTAAAGAGGATGTGGTTGAGGTCTTATCGCATGGATAAACTCATCAGCCTATATCATGTACTTTAACCAGCCTCGTGGTAACATCCTACAAGCCGTTAAATGAACACAGCCCATTTTGAAGACATCGAGAGCATCAAAGACGACATTACGTTACTAGGTCATCTCATGTCAAGACTCTTAGGACTCTCAATTATATGTAATTTTCTTACTTTATATTGGAACCTCAAGTTTTGTAAATATATTTCTCAAAATCTAGCTTTCATGCATTATTTATTTAGCCACCAATCCCTTTAGCTCTATCACTAATACAAAGTTATGTCATTTGTTATTATCTGACAGTCAAATCAATATTGCAACTCTACTAGGCAGGAGGGGTACATATGTGATAATCAATCGAGTCAATGAATCTCCTAGATATTATTGATGATACACTGGAATAGGTCTTGGGCCCATTACACCCATTACTCGCAAACACTCCATATCAAACTAAATTCGGAATGACATAATTATTCCGATTCAAAGACTACCTGTATCAACCACCCAATGACCTTGAAAATAGTAACCTACAAAGCATAAACCCAAACAGACAGAAAGACGCCTAGCGATCATTGGCTCCATTTGTATCGCAATCCGCTTATTGCCCCAGCCTAACAGAAACACTCGCTCGTTCGCCCACCTCGGAAATGCATATCATCTTAGTTCTTCTCACTCTCCTCTTCTACTGTCCATCTATGCCTTCCTTTCACATCGTTCCCAAATTTCCCTAGCCATAAAAAAAAACAAGAATAGATGTTCCTCGCTATCGAAGAAACAAATGCCTCAAACCCACCTCACCTCTCAAACTCCACTACTTTCTGAGTTGACGAACTAGAACTTCTTTCCCTCCTCGAATCTTCGTAAATGCCTGGCATCAAACTACCATTTCTTCCCTGAATGCTAGTCCCTTCAACTTTTTCAATACCACTCCTGATACTACCAGCCTCTGCATCAGCTCCTTCTAGTAGATCTCTATCCTCACTCCTCACACTCCTCCTCTCAGCATCTCCACCATAACCACCTGAAACTCGTAACCCATCATCTTCTTCCTCTTCATCTTCATCATGCATACTAGGTCTATGAATCGCATTTCTCTCCATTTCCTTTTGTGCCTCTTCCATTCTTCTCCTAACTTCTGCAGCCACTCTCATTCCATCAGTCACAATATTATCCAGTACCCCTCTAAGTCCCTTTCCAGGTGGTACCACACCAGCAGAGCTGGGACCACTGACAACATTCGCCGCAGCAGCTGCTGCTGCTTTACCGAATCCGATACTGGTGAAAGTGGTAAGGGAAGAGGAGGAATTTGTAGCATTTGAGTTTGAAACCATCTTATCCGATATGCGGAAGGAAGCTGGGAATGAAGATTCAAAAAATTGTTCTAGGAGTTCGTCGGCTAGAACGACCATGCGGAAGGTAGGGAGAGTTATGTGCAGAGGTTTAGAGGGGTCAAGTGCAGCGTTAGCACGTTCTGATTGTGCTTTTGAGACACTTCGAGAATTTTCAGGGAGGTTGTTGGGCTTATTGGATGGTGGAGGAATGATTGGAAGACCCGTTCCCTTTTTAGTCTTCTTGGAACCAATATTGACATCTAAGAGATCTTCCTTTTTGCTTTTCTTGGAGTCGGTACCGAGATCCAAAAGATCTTCTTCCTCTTCATCTGAATCATCCGAGTCCCCAACGGCAAAAGAGTTGGGATCAACAAGACCATTTGCATCAGATGAGGCGTCTTCTGCTTTCTCTTCAATTTCCACCTCAATGTCTTCATCCTCTTCGTCCTCGACATTTTGCGGATGATCCGGATCAGCATACTCAAAACAGCGTCTGATAAAAGCACTCACACTATTCAAGAATCGTTCTTGTGTCGTTGTATGTGGAGCACTAAACTGAGCAGGATTGGCTGCCTCATATTCGCTCAGCCCAATTGCAGACGGTGAAGGTGTTAAAGATCCTTCTAGACCTCTTCGAGAAAGGAATAGTAAAGCTTCAGATATTCGTAAGATACCCTCCCTATCCACCTTTCCATCTCCATCATCATCATACAGTTCAAAAAAGTATGTGATGCTTCCCATGATATCACCTTTGCCTTTGATGTGAGCCAAACCCGTTACGACATTTTGTAGAGTCAATGCGGAATTCATATCTACATCCCACCTTCGGAAAAGTCGTTGCATAAACTCGTGATCAGCCGGTTCAGGATTTCCAAAGCCCCAAGGGGAAAGGGAGATATCTTTACGCCGCATAGAATTGCCAAAGTAGGAATGCTTCTCTTTCTCGAGTTCCTTGTCTTGAGGCGAGGGTAAATCTGACACGGCCCATTTAGTCATTCCAGCGAGAAATTCTCGAAAGCAATCATAATCCATTAGAGTAGGACTTGGACCGAGCCCTACTCTACCTTTTTCAATATTTTGGTTATCTCCCAAACCTGCAATAACGCTCGCTCTGTTGGCCTTTGCCCTTCTTTCTTTTTCTTCTTGAATCATCTGACTTCTTTGCTGTCTTTCATATAGCACACCATAAAACCTATCGTACAAAGCGCCCAATTCGTCAACACTCAACTTCTTACTCTCCGGACCTAAGTTTCGTATAGAGGTTCGTTTTGCAAAACTTTCAATGCTGTTTAAGACAGCATCTTTGTGATTCATGCGTTGCTCTGAGATGGTGTTGTGTGTAATTCCTGAAAACTCCTTGAAAGCTACAACCATCAACTCCTGGAATCGAGTGACTGCCCTTAATTTGGCATTCTCTGACTTTGGATGTGCAGATTCATCGAGTTTGGAAAAATACCCTTTCAAGACAGAAATAAAAGCTCCATCATCTGTGGCGTCTAACAGATCTTCTCCATTTATGCGTAAAATAGCGAGACCAACCTGAAAAAGGACCTTTGGACCTTCCAAAAAGAAAACATCTAACACACGGAATGCAAATACGAGAGGCATGGAGTTGATGTACAGTGATAAAAACCAAGGAAGAGAAACGACAGAAAGTTGAACATCGGATTTGACCAGATGATCCCATAATATTGGCATGGTCTTCTCTACTAAAGACTCAAATACGCGTTGGTCTAGTAGAGTGCCGTACATGGTTTGCGAGTAGTATCCGGGAAGTAATCTGTCGCAAAGCGCAGATAATAAGAAATAAGCTTGAGATTCAGACATGTAGATTAGAAGTGCCGCCACCACTATATTCATAGCCTGGCAATATCCAACTTCTTCGTTGGTCCAACTATATGCTGTAAGAACTCTTCTCAACCGGTCAATACCTTCCACACTCTGAAATCCGGGGTATTCCGGTAGACTTCGGTTGAGATCCTTCTCAATTTCATCAATCGCAAGAGAATCTCGTCCTTCAAACTTCGCTAAGGTGTCTGTATATAGCGTCGGGTTCTCCAAGCGCAAAAATAATGATCCAGATGTTTGCTCCCAGATTTCTCCTCGCAGTCGATTCGGTAAACCCACTCGAATCAATTTATGGAACGTAGGCTGACGTATCAATGTAACATTCCGCCCATTTTCTCGAAGATACTCCCCCCAAAGTCTCATTTTGCTTCTGTCTCGTAGTTTTCGGAGATCACCAGGATACCTAAAGAGCATTCCAAGTCCTGCATCCGGAGCTTCTCCTGATTTACTATCGCCTTGTAGTAGATATTCTGAATAACACTCTGCCACAACACGCTTCATCTTCGCGACCTCACCCACTCCTGATTTCAGCCCTTTCTTCAAGCCATCGCAAAACCTTTCGCAAGCCTGGCGCGTTCCGGCGAGATTTATTGTAATCTTCTGTTGATATATGGGCTGCTTCGAGCCATCTTTGCCAGGTGTATTTGTAATTCCATTCCACGTTGTGATCGCCAAGGCAAACTTTGGTTGATGTCAGCAAGTAAATCGCATGGAAAGAAGGGTTCCATACCTGATATGATTGACTGTGAAGGCGCTCTACTCGTCTTATGGCACATAATGGCAATGTGAATCCATTTCCCCCAGGTCCCGCTCCATGTGTTTGTCCATTGAATCCAGAAGATATACCTGTACTTGCAGTTTGGAGGAAGCTTGTAGGCTGTGTTGAAAAGCACAGGTATGCTTCACTTAAATGCAGTTTTCCAGCATAATGAAAACCTCTATCCCTATCTCTATCCTTCTCTCCTTGTGTCGCATTCGGCAAGTATTGATTTGGTGAGGCTATGGTAAGTTCTGCGGTGATTTCTTGTAGAGGGGTTTGGGAATCTGGTAATCTGAATTGATTGCGGAAGAGTGTAGATTTGGCAGGGTTGCGATCAGAAGCAGAAATATTGAGCGCTTGAGTTGGGTCAATGAATGATTGAGCCTTTTGCACAAAGCTTGAGAAATTGAACATGGTTCATGGTATCTGCTGGTGATACAGCTTATTTCATAATGGTTTTGTTCTTCTGGAATCCAGTCCAAGTCAAGTTGAGGGACATCAAGTCTCAACTTCCGATGTCATCAGCCTTAGCTTATGTAATCCGGTAAAACCAATAACAATGCACCGAATGAACCCCTTAAATACGATGTTCTGTTTTAGATTTAATAGTATGTGATGATATTTTATATCATATATATAATTCATAAACTCAAAATGTTCATCTTGGAAAAATATTAAGTCAAGTTTTTACAAGAACAAACACATTGCTTCCCAAGGTCATGGATGACATAAAGCATCAATCAAAAGTGGTTTTTCATTGAACATTCCTCATGTTTTAAATGATCTATGTCATTCTTCAACAAAACTGTTACCATAACTATCCACTATCCCAAATTCTGGCTTAAACCTAGTCAATTCTCCATCCAATCACCAACTCTCGTTTCTTGATACAATTGCCGAATACGATCATCGGATTCATGAGTCAGTCCCCTTATAATAAGAGCGTATCCTGTGCAGCAGTGAAAGCAAAGTCAATCCCACTATAAACCACCACTAGTTTTGGCTTTACATCGGATGAAGCAATTTTATAGATATTTTGACTCAAAGTATCAGCAGCATCTTCTTTCAATGTTACTAGATTTCCTATGACGGTTTTAATGAGCCCTGCGGCAGCGAATTCAGCTTTCTTGGCCACGACGGCAGCGAGTGATTGTTGGATAGGGGAAACCAAATTAAGAAATCCTGTGTATATGAGGCTGGAGTCGGCGGGGGAAAGAAAAGATATTGTACTAGCGTCGGTAACCGCAACCTTGATAGCTAAGGTGGAAAGCTAAGTTGGTGTGATCATTATCATTGTGGTTCGGCATAAAACTCACAGGCGTCCAGTGCTATTACCGCGACGGTGAGTGGTAACAATTGCAAGACTTCACTCTCGTAATTGTTAACAGCAGTTGTGAGAGCATTAACGTCGGTAGTTATGGTGCCAGCAAGGATGGTGGTCGAGGTACGCTTTGGGATAGCGGTAGCAGAAACTGCGGAGATAAGAGGATGATGTTTTTCATGAAAACCATCTTGTCGTTTTGAAATGGGTGATTAAGCAGGATAGTTGGCAGGATAAGTTTGTTGTATATGATAGGACTAGAGAGTGGGTAAAGACGATGATTGAGAGTATCTTTCAGCGAGGTATACTTGGGTATTTATACTAAGGATATACATGTATATTACGTGTTTAAGCAGTTTGGCAATTACTTTTTTGAGCAATTAAAATAATTCCATATACCTTGATCACACATACTTTTTCGCAATTGCAACTTAGATGGCGCAAACAAAGGTTTGCAGAGGCACACATATTCTCGGTCGTACTACAACAACCTACCACTTTACACAACCCCTCTTCGAAGAGTAACGTTATGAAAGTTATACCGCAAAACTTATGTAGCTTTTCAACATCAGAAGACGATTATATTGGACCATCTGCAGTAGTTGAAGGTCGAGCCGGTGATAGAACGAGCTGAAAATAGTAAAGCTAAAGGTAGCTATATGCGCACGATAAACGCGCGATTTGACAAATTCGGGTGGTCCCCATCAAGGCTATGGCTTACTGAGACAAAACCGCCACTCTTTTAACTGCTATATAGCAATAGGCTGCGCCCTATATAATCAGTGTATACACTTTACAAAGGCACTGCCCTAATGTAAAAACGGGTAAAAATAAAATGTCTCTTATATGCATATACACTTTCTAATGTAACACTTATATTTTATATGTAATCTGCTATAATTAAAAGGTAAATTTATTTGCGAAAGTATTAGTTTATGATTGCGTAGAATAAGGTAAAGAAAAGCAGAAGTACTTTTTTAAATAGAGGGAGAGGGACTGCGGGAATAGAGGGAAATTATATTGCTTTGATATGGGGATTTGAGGATAGGGTGTAAGGAGTACTATCAGATATAGCAACAGGCTATACACGGGAGGCGTGTGGGAAGGCCTTGCTTCCGTTGCGGGCTTGTCTCTAATACCCTTTGGGAGGTCAGAATTAACTAATCTACATAGAGATATTAAACTATAAATAAATAAAGGTAGCTATATCATACCTTTGAATTTTCCGGAGTAATATTAACCTAACAATGGCAAATGTCCCTAATGGCCTCATATAATTCAGCTATTCGCGACGAAATGATCTTTGGTATCTCCACCAATACTCGCGATGTTTAAAATGCAGTGATGGAACGAAACTTCGTTTGTTACGATTGATACAGCAATTGAAACTTTCCAATAGCTGAATTCAATCAACCGGTGCAAGTACTACCCTTGGTCATCTCAAAAAACAAACTTTTTATAGACAGCAGACCGAGTATGTCAATCTGGATTGAAGAATATCGAAAGCCAGTGAAGATCTCGAACTAGCAATTGCCTGTGTAACGAGTGCGGCTAGAGATCCTGCTCGTATAGAGCGAAAGAAACCTTGACCGATGCCAAAGTAGTAGTACTAAACATTTCAGATCACATAACGGTTCGTTGGTGTAGAAGAAAAAGCTTCCGAAAAGGAGCACGAGAAGGGTTTGAGGGG
Source organism: Monilinia polystroma (assembly GCA_002909645.1). NCBI lineage: Eukaryota > Fungi > Ascomycota > Leotiomycetes > Helotiales > Sclerotiniaceae > Monilinia > Monilinia polystroma. The sequence goes on along the minus strand of PDUE01000395.1, from coordinate 5,289 downwards.
ATTTGAAAGACTGCCATGCTTTATGTACAAGATCCGAAAACTGAATGATCTATATCAGTACAAGCTAAAATATTGAAAAGCAGTGCAGCTTTAACCTTATCAGCTTCTGTGGCCTTACATGTGATTATAGATTCAATTGGAACCCATCGATTCAAATGCAGGTATTCACAATATTGAGCTGGACATAAATGTGAGTGTCAGTGTAATTATCATCATTTCTTTCTTTTCTGACTATGAAGCATCGATCCTTTTTATGCGAGATGGAACGAGCTGGAACTAACGCGTTTGCGCTTAGTTCTACGCCTCTTTCAGCAGCGGGAGCGGGTGCCGTCTCCGTTCATCCGTCATCAACGTCAAGACTCAACTTTTCTCTGGCATAACAATTTATATTCTAGGGTTCCGGAAAGTGGCGATATTCTTTCTTCACTTCTAGGGATTTCCATTCCCATTGCTTAAACCTAGCTACAAAATCTAAAAGTATCGTTCTCTGATCTAAACTCATAACCTAGAAATCTAGAAGCGGGAGAACGTTAACATACACCGTACACGTGATTATTACCTGGAGAGATGGAATCTTCAAATGTTGAGCACTCGAAAAGAACCTTTGGGTTACGTAGTACTGCATGTGGAACATGTGCTAAAGCCAAAGCGAAGTGTGTTCCAACTAATCCTATCGGCAATAAATGTCATCAGTTTGAATTTCCTCCAGGGTATTTACATTCCACTAAGTTATACAGCTGCCAACGGCTTCGAAAGGAATGTCAACTTTCAAATATAACTAGAAGGAGGACCAAAGCTACGTAAGTATAATGATATATTCTGTATGAGCTACTGACGTGAGATATTTAGCTCCGTGGCTGGACTCGAAATGAAACTAGCTATAGATGATATTGTCACTATATTGAGTACTTCGAACAACATACCAAAAGAGTCACTTATACATCGCCAATCTGATCTTCCATCTAATTTCAGTACCAATGAACCACCAAAATTACTAGACCATGCCCATTGAACAAGACCTCAATGATGAAATACCAAAGAATTATGCTAGTAATCTCAAGTCACCATCAACTGATAATGTGACAACTGCAGACTTTCATTCTGCATACCTATCACTATCATCTTTAGACGATCAATTCAATCTCGGTGAAAATTATGCGTATGCATTGTTTACAATATTCAGATGTGATATGGCCCAATACTGTCCTTTTGTCATGATACCTTCGAATATCTCACCCCGTCAACTCAAATTGGAGAGACCATTCTTATGGAAAGCTGTGGTTACAGCTGCATCTCACCGCAATCCAACATTCCAAGACGCCTTTGGGGTTCGTTTATTCGAGAACTTCATCACTGAATTATTGTTGAGAGATCAACCTAGTAGTCTGGACAAACTTCAAGCAGGGTTGGTTCATATGGGTTGGTATGTCTGACATTCATCTCCTAATTTGATATTTCTTACCAATAATAAGTTTCATTATCAATCTATCATAAATAATCAAACGATCAATTTGATATATCTGGTTAAAGCCATGGTTACTACTCGTGGTCTACAACGAACATTAAAACTAGGTACAACCTGTGAGAAGAGACCTGTAGATGGTAAGTCTATTCTACTATCCTGATTTATATTTAATTGATACATATACTATTTCGATACTGGCTTGTTAGGTGCCCAAGAAGCAGATAAGGCTAGGCCAAGTAGTCGCCGAATTGAGGAGCTTCGAGCATATGCGGGGTGTTTCTATGCTACCTCAATGTAAGTTCTCAGTTAAGACATCAACATCAACTTAAATTACTTATAAACCCATGTAGGTTACCACCAGGTAGTAGTATCGAGAGTACGAGGTACACTGCACAGCTTGATAAAGCTTGCAGACTGTTAGCCGAGACGCAAGAAGTCCAGAGCGATATATTAATCTTTCATTTGGTCAATTGCAAGCTACAACAAATTTCAAGAAAGATAAAACATACTTTCTATGATCTTGATGTTGGATTCGGTCCCCGTATGGCTCCAAGAAAGATGTGTATGGATCTATTGCAAAGGCATTTATAGAGCTTTAAGCATGAATTGCCTGAAAACCTGAGGTCGAATCGTTAGTTCTTCATTCATGACATTCATGATTACATTACTGATCAAGTGTAAAATAGTTCTCATATCAATCAATTACAGTGTGGCTGAAATCAATCTGTATGAAGCGGGGTTAAATGATGCTGTCGATCCAACTTTAGATAGTCTTGAGCGATTGAGCATTCTTCACTCATGCTTAATCTCAGTCAAATTTTTCCTTCAAGACAAAGTCACCAAATGGATCGACTTTTCCGTTGGCGTTGCTTATACTACATGGGCACAAGTTGGCTATGGTATTCTAGTAGCACTCAAACTATCAATTTGTAAAGCCGACGGCTGGGATCGAGACTATGCCCGCTCAGCCTTGAACATCAAACACAAAATTGATTTTCTAATCGAAAAGCTCAAGGCCATCATCACCATCAGAGGAAGCAGCCCAGAACAGCTACAATCATCAACCAGTGCGATTCCTGAAAAAGACATATTTATTCGATTCTCTCGACAACTACTGCGCATCAAAAGTTGGTACGAAGCGAGTTTTGCAGCAGAATGATTCAAACCCAGTCCTTGAGGATGAAATCGTTCAACCTTTTAATCATAATTATGAATCAGCGAATGCACCTCTTATTATTCCGGAAAGTTTTGTACAGGACGATTTTTTGTTAAGTCTTGATGATGATTTTTGGCATGCTTTTCCTAATGCTGATGGTTTTTGGATGGGTGGTTTAATGTAGTATGGTTTTACCTATACTGGTTTACATACAGAAGGGGCCTTGATTTTTGGTCTATGTTTACTGTATTATCTATATCAATATACTTAATACGCTTGACTTAGGAAAAGTGTCATATATTGGTGGTATCTACATTAAGCTCAAGCAATAGAAGCATCCAACCCTTCAAATATGAAATCTTCCAAAAAAAGTTGAACCTAATTCTCCAATATACAAACCCCCTCACACGAATCTAACCTCATGCACACCCACCAAACTCTACAATCCTTCCTGGCCTTTCATTTCATCTCCATCTTCACCTTCACCTCCTCACCAATACACTATCGCCATCATAACAACTCTCGAGCCCCAAGTAATCAGCGAAGCCATAATCCAAAATCCAAAACTCAAATCCCAATATCCAACACCCATATTTCCAGAATACAACATAATATAATATCATACCATCATATAAAAACACATCATACCTTAATTACATAACCACCCAAAAACCTATACATTCATACACACCATAAATATCAACCAAGCTGGAAATCTGGGATACTTATCACATTGTCAGTAATTGACCGACTAATAGTAGACAAATAACCTGGACACTTTAACATGAAACACCTATTAATTACGCTCTATGGGCTACTCGATTGTAAGATCAAGATCTAAGATTGGGTATATATTGCAGAGTCCTTATTATGGAATTGAGATAGGGGTATAATATCTTGATTGATTGATCGTGAGTAAATCTTGATACTCCAGCGTGTGTATTATGTATTTATCTTTCTATCATATTGAAATATGACGTATAGTATGTAGGTTAAGAGAGGATCTTTATTTAGTGTAGTATATTGGTTACATATAATATGATACTATGCGGAATATAAGGCGAATATCAATACGACCAACCTTTGAATAACATTACATACCTAGCTAGGTATCATCCACCCCGAGATCCGATATAAACTCGTCATGATATAGCGACAACTGAACTTCCTCACCTCAAAATAATCATTAATTAATCAGGTTGATGAGCGGAATCATATTTAAGATTCTAACCTCATTTGATGCAATCTTACGATAAGAGGGTTCCTTCAGGAGCCATATACAGAGGCTAGGGCCCCTCCAATAACAATTGTACTGTCAGTTGCTAATTAGATTGCACTTGATGAAAGGGGGTATTGGATTTTTCCTCATACTTACGAGTGGAGTGTTTGAGTTCGGTTGGTTTGGTGGATTAGGATCACTGATTAATATAATCTTCTCGAGGATGTTTCTATGATGAAGATTTGACTTTGTTTCTATAAAGAAAGAAAGAAGTCGACCTCTGAATGTCCACAATCTTAAATCTTAAATCACAAATCGAACAAACATACAAACAAACAATCCACCTCATTACTTACTACCCACCACTCACAAAACTTCAAGCCCTGAAAATCCTCCAAACAAATGCATACACTATTAGCCAAAGAATGAGATCTAATAATATCACTATCCCATATATATCGCACAATAGATAAACAAACAAAACAAAGGTAAATCTCCTCCTTTATTCCTGCCTCTCCTCCTCCTCTTTCTTCCTAAGATCCAACATCCACCTACATATTTATTTACAAATTGCCATCCAAAAACACAAACACAAACACAAACCTTTACTCAACCGCCCCATCCCGAATCAAACTTTATATAATACTCATCTATTCAATATAACCTCTCACCTCCCAACCCCCCCTCTCCTTTCCCCACTCGCTTAATCTTAATCTCAATTTAACCATAAACTTCACCCAACTATCCCTCCTACAAACATTTTTTTTTCTCCTCTTTCATCCCCCTCTTCCTCTCCTCTCCCCTCTCCCCTCTCCCAGCGCAGCCCAACCCAACCCAACCATAATCAATATTACTATTAATATTTCCCACATCCAACACACAAACTAACAATACTAAATATATCCAATAATTATTCTAATAGCACTAAAAGAATAATCACCACCAAGTATCAATTTATTATATATCAAAACGCTAGAATTTGATATAATTCAATTCAATTCAATTCCATTCAATTCAATCCAACCACTCATTCCAGATCCCAATCAAACACAGAACAACTACTAATCTTCCATCTAAAAATTTCAGCCTCTCAACATAACCATCGCCAATAACACCAAAAACCATCACATTAATAACCACCAAATCACCAAATCACCAAACTCCCTATAAACCCATCCCATCCCCCCACCAAACCTCACCAAACAACCCATGGACCTAATCCAAAACCCAATATCAGCCACCATTTTACTAGCCTATAGAAACAACAACAACAACAACACCACTATAATAAAGCGCAATCTGAACAACCCAATAACCCAACAATACTACACCTACAATATCATAAACCCCCTCCGTTCAATTGACATGATACACATCTGCCTACCCACCTATCCACCTATCCATTCCTTGCATTTTCAATATCAACATATCAACCAACCAACCAACCAA
>PDUE01000394.1:0-11040 GCA_002909645.1 Monilinia polystroma | reverse complement strand
TAATTCTTTAATTCTTTAATTCTTTATTTATTTATTTATTTATTTATTTATTTATTTATTTATTTATTTATCTATTTATTTATCTATTTATTTATTTATTTATTTATTTATTTATTTATTTATTTATTTATTTATTTATTTATTTATTTATTTATTTATTTATTTATTTATTTATTTATTTATTTATTTATTTATTTATTTATTTATTTATCTATCTATCTATCTATCTATCTATCTATCTATCTATCTATCTATCTATCTATCTATCTATCTATCTATCTATCTATCTATCTATTTATTTATTTATTTATTTATTATATTGTTCAATATAATGGGGCAGGCCAGTGGAATGCATGTAATATTGACCATGTAGATTAATTATACTGAGGTAAAATCTAACTACGAAGTGGAAGTGATTTATGCACAGTAGCTTAGCGCACGTGCCACAACTTCCAACATATATATCTATTAATTTATTTATTGTATACTTATTTATTTATTTATTATATATTTATTTATCTATTAATTTTGTTAGAAATCAGCTAACTGATATGTTTTATATAATCGATATCGCTTAGGTAATACCTCCATGACTATATAAGCGTTATGGCTATATGGCTACTATATATATAATACACATAGATATACACAATATATATATATATATATATATCATTTATGCGCAACTTGCTGTCTATTTCTAACAAATTTATCTATTTATCTTCTCTATTCTACTTTTTTATCTACCTATCTACTATCTACTCGGGATTCATCTACTCATCTTGCCATGCATTTATGACAGCCTTATGATTATACAATGATTATATAATACAAGGCTATCACGGCCATCCATCTTTTACCCCACGCATTCATTTATGTTTTTGATTGCTTACATAAGGTGGTTTACCTGCAGTACTGGCGGTGGGTGTACTTATCAAGACTAGGTCGTAGGTGTAGGTGAGGTGGGTGCGCCGGTGCGGAAAGAGCCTAGGTAGGTAGATAGATAGCACTCCGTAGGTAGGGAACGACTTTTATATCATGCCTGCAGGGATTAATTATTTATCGGAAAAGAAAAAAAAGTTACGGGAAGAAATATTTACGAAGTATTGTAGAAGTAGAAGATATACTTATGATTATCATCATATCATACCTACCTACCTACATACCTATCAACATTACTGCAATTACTACCAATACAACTTAAACACCGAGCGCATCTCATATTGAAAAGGATTCAATCAAAAGTCCTTCTCTGCCTGGTCTCACAATGCCTTCATCTATTACTGCCAATGTGCAGGATGGTCCAATTGTAAAAAGGCAAAAATTGAACGTTGTTGATGCGCCCAAGAAAACTACAAGAGAATCACGAATCTTTACTCCATTTCGGGTTTGTCTTTCCATGCCTCTCTCTATTCTAGATGAAATTACTGACATCTGTAAGACAATTGGTCTAGTTTCTTCAACTTCGGTACCCTTCACTTCGATACCCCTCGGTAAAACCACATTCCAGATCACAACCTCCGTAGGAAGATGTTTACAGACCTACGATCTCAAAAGAGGACTGAATCTCGTCTTCCTTACTAGGCCACAGACACCAGCAGATATAACGGCCACAATAGCATGGAAAGATAAAATATTCACGGCATGGGGAGGTCAGGAAGGAGATGGACATCAAGGTCTTTGTGTATTCAAGAGAGGAAAGAGAATTGAGGAGATACCACTTCCAGAAGATCTTAAGGAGCCAATACAACAAATCTTGGTCTTTGGGACCTGGATAGTAGGATGCTGTTCAACCAGGATAGAAGTCTGGAAGACCTCGACATACGAACACTACACAACCTTGTATACTACCGTGGCGCCAAAGGGTGGAAATGAGATTACAGGTGGAATTTGCAACATGCCAACATATTTGAACAAGATATTTGCGGGAAGAAAAGATGGCGGGGTTGAAATTTGGAATGTTAGCTCTGGAAAGCTGATCTTCACTATTTTACCACCAGGTCCAAATTGTGGAGCTGTAAACGCTCTTCAACCTACTCCGGCATTGTCTCTCCTTGCGATTGCCTATTCCGGAGGGCCTCTAATAATTCATAATGTGCGAACAGATAAGACCTTGATTCATCTCAATGGCGGTACTTCTGAATCCTCCATCAAATCCATATCCTTCCGGACAGACGGCCTTGGAGCTGGAGAGGATGGCAAAAAGCCCGGTGTGATGGCAACAGCCGGACCAGACAATGGTGATGTGACGTTCTGGGATCTCAATGGCGGCGGTAGAGTCATGGGAGTTCTTCGAGGTGCTCATAATCCACCATCCGACTCCGGCGCAACGGTTAGCGGGGGATTGAGCAAGGTCGAGTTCCTTTCTGGGCAACCTGTCATAGTTACCAGTGGATTGGATAATTCTTTAAAGTCATGGATCTTTGACGAAGCCCCTTATTCTCCAATCCCGCGCATTCTGCACTCGCGCAGTGGGCACGCTGCACCGGTCACACATCTTCAATTTTTACCTACCGATGCAGATGGAGCGGATGCAGGTGGAAAGTGGTTGTTAAGTGCTGGCAAGGATCGAAGTTTGTGGGGTTGGAGTCTTCGAAGAGACGGACAAAGCACGGAATTGAGTCAAGGAAACATCCGAAAGAAGGCGAAGAAAATGGGTATCCTAGCTCAATCTACGTTGGCAAATGAGCCTAGCACTACCCTTGAAGATCTCAAGGCCCCTGAGATTGTATGCTTAGCATCGTCATTGAACCGTGATGGTGGAATGGGCGCACACCCTGGCACTGGAGCAATTTGGCAAAAAGGTAATATGCAAAAGAAGGGTACAGATGCGACAGCAAGTGGGGTCACGGGATGGGAAAGCGTTGTTACTGGCCACAAAGAGGACAGGTTTGCTCGAACATGGTTTTGGGGAAGGAAGAAGGCAGGACGATGGGCATTTGAGACTGGTGATGGTGGAAATGTGAGAAGCGTTACTATTAGTCCATGTGGTACATTTGCGGTCGTTGGGTCGGAAACTGGAGGGATTGATATGTTCAATCTTCAATCTGGGCTCCACCGACAACGATACCCTTCGAAGCTTACACCGGCACAGGCGAGAAAGCTAAAGATTCAACAATTGCAGGCTGCTGAGAGTGGCACACAAATACTTTCTAATGCGGAAAAGAGCTTCCAGCCTGGACTTGGTAAACATAGAAGGGCTGTTACGGGAGTGGTGGTCGACTCTCTTAACCGCAATATCATTAGTTGCTCTCTGGATGGGAAGATTAAATTCTGGGAATTCGGGACAGGTAATCTTGTTGACGAGATTGACTGGTTCCCCATGGTGTCTATTACGGGAATGAGATACCACGCACCAAATGATCTTATTGCGGTCTCGTGCGACGACTTATCCATCCGAGTCATCGATATTGAGACTAAAAAGACTATCAGAGAATTATGGGGATGCCAGGGGGGAATTAATGATATGTGCTTTTCTAATGACGGACGATGGGTCATTGCAGCATCAAAAGACTGTGTTGTCCGGGTATGGGATCTCCCAACTGGACATCTGATTGATGCAATGAGAATGGAAACCCAATGTACCGCGCTCGCATTCTCTGGAACTGGCGAATTTCTCGCTACAACGTGTGCAGGACAAGTTGGAGTTAATCTCTGGAACAACAAAACTCTTTTCACCCACGTCCCTACCCGACATATATCCGAGAAGGAAATTGCTTCGATCGCAGCACCAACCGTGTCTGGTGAAGGGGGACATAATGTACTCGATGGCGCTTTTCAAGATGATGACGAGATTGATGAGGATGCTGCTCCTGCTTTGTCCCTAGATCAACTAAGCAAGGACATGATGACTTTGAGTGTGGTACCAAAGAGTAGATGGCAAACCCTTATTCATCTCGATCTCATCAAAGCTCGCAATAAGCCCACAGAAGCACCAAAATTGCCAGAAAAGGCACCTTTCTTCCTTCCATCCATCGACTCCGCAGCAGGACCAACAACTCAAGAAGAGAAGCCAATAGATAGCGCTGCCGAAAGATCACGAATCATGAAACTCGACCGCATTGCCTCTGAACGTCCATTTACAGTAACTCTCCGCTCTGGTGGGGAATCAGGTGATTGTAAGTTACATCCCTTCCTTTTCCTTTATCTGATTAACATTGTACTAATAAATCATAGACACGCCATTCATAGACCATCTCAAAACTCTTTCTCCTTCAGCCGCCGACCTTGAAATTCGCTCTTTGTCGCCGACATCAAACGAATTAATCAATTTCATCCACGCCCTCACCTCTCGTCTTTCCCAAAAGAGAGACTATGAATTAGTCCAAGCGTGGATGGCTGTGTTCCTCAAACTGCATAATGAGGAAGTTGCCAGCAGTGAGGAATTGAGAAGTGCAGTCATGAAATGGAGAGCTCAACAAGAGAATGAAGGTGCTAGACTAGGAGATTTGGTAGGCTGGTGTGGTGGCGTGGTGGGATTTTTGAGAAGTCCTAGAAATTAGATGTTTATGTTTGATGGTTTGTGAGAGTTGAGACTTGAGAGTTGAGACTCGAGACTTGAGACTTGAGATTCATACTATATGTAGAGAATTCGGTTTAGCTAATTTTATGTATGAAAGATGTTGGTAACAATATACTTGCATACGTGTATGCATCTATTTATATTTTTTCCAAAATTCATCAACAGAATGTCTCAAATTCCAGACTCCTAATTTCCAATCGAGGTTATTGATTCATTCATTCATTCATTCATTCACCACGCTTCAAGTAATGCACCTCCCTCTCCTCTCTCCTGAATATAATCGCAATAAACGATGCAAAAAGTGAAAAAGGGAAATAAACATACATCAATAACCATGACTTTAACTACATATCTATCTATCTATTTTCCTCAATCCTCAATCCTCAATGCTGAAAAAGAATCCAGTATCGTTTAGCTATTATTTATTATTACTATTTACTGTTTTTTTAATCCTCATCCTCATCCTCATTCTCCCTACTAATACCCAATACCTAATAATCAAAACAAAAAAAAAAAAAAAAAACATCACAGCCTCCTCCACCTTATCTACCCATTCATCTCGAGCTCCTAAAATATTTGAAATCCCTCGCCCCTCACCCCGAACCGTCAATCGTCAATCTTCAAAAGTTAAACCTTCGTCTCCTGATAAGCGAGAGTGTGCGTATGGGTTGTATTTATGTATTCATGTATTTACATACCCAAGCCCCTATTTACACGTAAGAGCAAAAACACAAAAACAAAAATTGATCCTCATCTCATGCCATGATATTTAGCTAGCTTGAACCGGAATTCGCGTGTAGGTAGATAGGTAGATAGGTGGGTAAGTAAGTATGTAAGTATGTATGAGCCGGACAAACAAAATACACAAAGCAAACCCCCCTCCCCTCCCCCATCCCCTCAAAAATCAAAGATAAGAGGCGTCCGTCCATGATTCACCAGATTGGCTGCTACGAATTTCGAATTTCGAAGGATAAAAATAGGGATAGGAAGATGATATGAGTGTTTTATCTTAGGCATTCATTCCATTCCATCTCAATCCAATTCAATCCATTGTATTGTATTGTATGCCACTAAATCTAACTATAGAGGTATCAGGATCAGGATGAAAATCAGACAGACGTCCAATTAATATGAAACTATAATTCCACATTTGCATCTACATCTACCCATTCCCAGGCAAAAGGAGACGAAACGAAACGAAATGAAATTTAACAAAGCCAGTAATTATACAGTATGTGAGTTTTTTTTTTTGAAAAAAAAAATACATCAACCAACACCCATATACACACCACACAGCGACACGAAACCTCAGAATAAAGCTTAGGAACAGTAATAGGGATGAAAAGTTAAGGTCAAAGTTAGGAGTGATGCAATGATTCATAAGATGGGAGATATTTAGAAGGCAGGCCGTTGGATGTATATCTATCTATCTACCTATCTATCCATGGGACTACCGTTCCTTTAGGAACTCTCATCGAGGTAGGTCGTGTTACATGCTAGCTAAGTATCCCGAGACGAATCAACTAACATAATATAACGTAACGTGATGTATGTTGAGCCCAGAGTCCAGGTTGTATATAGGTATACATACATGTACATATATCCTGGATGCATATATGTCCACGGCAAGACTACAACTATCACGGGATCTAAAGCACTCAAAAGAGAATTCTTACATGGAAAGAAAGCGCAGAGTGGGGTTGAAATTCGATATTCTGGGTATGATGGAGGAGTTTGTAGGAATGAATGATTGAAATTGACTTGGAGATGTTTTGGGAAGTTTAGTCAAGATGCATGATTTGATTTATTACAGAGTATAGTCATTATCGAGGTTTGAACCATGACGCATAAAAAAAGAAATACAAATTTCGAAAATAGGTTGATGGAAGCTTTTAGTAAGACAGCATTAGAGTGGAGGATAGTAAATGTAAAATGAAAGTTGATAGTGGGAACTCGTAGAATGAATTACCAATGAGGGGATTCACCTTCAAAAGAGATTTTAACAAAAAGAATATCAGGATCGATTGAAAAATATAAGAACGAGACTACAGCAGCATGGAAGACTGACCTCCATCTATTCTCATTACCTGTTCACTTATAATTAACTCCTTTGACCAGAGATCCACTTTTACCCCTTCTGTCAGTATCCAAGATATACTCTAGGTGTCCAGAGGGATGTCCATCTATTTCGCCATCATCAGCAACTTGCATTGTGACCTTGACTAGCTGTATCAAGCTACCGCTATAAGTAGCACCTCTAAGTAGAGTGATACTTTCATGGGTGATGCCAGCAACAAAAGAGGTGAGACCGAAACCGCGGGAGACTGGTGTGCGGGCGAAAAATGATCGCATGATCATGGATATGATAACGATGACTGGTTGAATACATATGACAAGATAGAGCCCGATCTCTTGTTTCATCGTTGGGATGGTTGATTGAATGTAGTCGCGTGTTACGTAATTTAGTTCGGGATACTTTAGGAACAAGGCGAGGTCAGCGGCATCAATTGACAACTTGGTCCAAATCAGCGATGCGATAATGGCTGATTGAATTGAAATATCCTTTGGGATAAGCTGGAGAGGAGGACCATTGACCACTTCAACCATGGCATCCGCCAGGACTTGTTGCAGATTATTTTGCAACGACCAGAAAGTTTTGTTCTTCCTTGTAACGTTCTGTGAGGAGGGAAACTCAGACTGGCGGCAGTTGATAGCCTGTTGGAGAGATGCCGATGATTCATCAATTTGCCACAGGCCTCTGCAATTCCAACGGTGCACGTTAAAGCCAATCAGATTGGAGGTGAAGTTGGTCGGCGGATCTGCTGATTCATCACAAGCAGAGACGAATAGCACTTCTTGATGAGCATCGTTGGCAGCAATTGTAAATTTTATAGTCCCAGAAACATTCAATGTGGAAGCCCAAGCATGAGGTGAAGCAAAAAATCCCTCTGGCATCCAACAAGAGAAATCTGCATTAGTACAATTGGTACTACTGAATGTGGCATTCACGGATGCTTCAACCTCATAGGTTTGACCTGGGAACAAACTCTGTTTGAAAGCAGAGATATAGGCTGGAGAAGGGGGGTCCAACATTGCGGTGACAGAGTCAGGCAGGGTTACCATATTCAGGCCGTAGGCTCGAACAGGCAAAGGTCTATTTATGTTAAATCCCATGACAAATTGTGTAGCATAAATCATCAGAGCCGTTACTCTAGTATCATCCAAAGGGTTTTGTAATACGTACGCGCTCGAGTTGTATGCGGGTAAATACTGTAGAGTTGTTCCGCCGTTGAACTTCTTGTAGGCTACACTAAGCCCCAGAGGAAAAACAGTTAAAACGGCCATCAGTATTCGTATATGCAATTGTGCTTTATCGACGAAAACACTATTGCAAAGTTATGGCCTCGTAGTTCTGTAGAGTAGATCGACCAAAACGCGCCTTCATCACCAAAATAAGGCTTTGTAACTCTCTTCGAAAAGAAAAATTCATCACCGCTATCGCCAATCCGACAACGATGAGTTGGGCATTTTCGCGACTGCCAAGAAAAGCTGCAACTTGATGCACGCAGATCGCAATCAGCGCAGCTGTACAACAGCAGAGTGAAACTGCCAAAAGGCCCAGCCCTTTCCAGAACCCCCAAGACGACCATTTGATTCAATGAGGGTCGCCCATGCCAGCTGGAGTTGAATTCTCAGAGACACGAAGTTGGTCCCCAGACATGATTCAAGATTGTGATGTTTCTGGAGAAATGAAAATGTGTTAGGCAGCTCTGAATATGCCCCGAATCCTTTCGAGTTACAAAACTAGTATGAATGATTTATAGCTGGAATATAGTAGACAATTGGAATGAGCGATGTGCATAGAATTGAGAAGTCGATGTCAATTATATAACAGCTATAGCCAGCGTATCAACTATGAATTAAAAAGGGGAAGGCCGCAACAGGTCCGAGTACTAGGCTTGAGTCTTAGTCCGCTGTACGTGGCAGAGCCAAGACTCGTATCAAGGCTAGCTACACGCCAACATAACGCCTGGTATAAGCAGATTTAAAAACAGTGGCATAATCCTGCAGCAACTACCCATTGTTCATTACTTGATTGCATGATAAGCAGTGGTATCAACCACGAGAGATTATTTTTGTAAGACATTAGGTGTCTTGATATACCCTGAAAGGTAAAAGGGAACACTGGCTCGAGAATGACATGTAGGACACAAAGATCCTTCAGGCGATAGGAAATGGCTTACCTCGAGTTTTCTTGAATGAAAAGCTTTAAAAGCTGTATTGATCTAGGAACCTAAGGCTCGAGTATCCATATTGCCTCAGACTGACGAGCTGCTTGTGAATCCTTCCAGCTAGTACCCGGTACACACCACTTAGCGTTGGGCATGGTATTACGATACATCTCTGTATCGAACACCAAAGAAAAGAGTAAGAAGGTTGTCCACAAGGCTACATGTTACACCGTGGCCATGAAAGTGCGTATCGGTGATCAGTGTAGAGTAGTACCAACCAAAACCATTGGCCATTAAAGCTCTTGTGAGCCAAACAAAGCCCACTTATGTCCTGCCGTTGATACATAACTTGTCAAGAAATATGTCCACTTTCTATCGTCCATTTAATGGAGTAGATCTCAGGTGTCTCCGGGTGCAGGAAATTGTTATTAAAATCCAGGGATGCCATGGCGAAAAGACTTCTCTTTCCCAAGGGTATCTGTAAACAACAAACTCCCCAACTCCTAATTTCAGCTCTCAGTAAATCCCTTCCATCAATCTATCAGCGATCCCCTCCATTCTTTTATCACCGCCCATCACTCTTCTTTCTGTATCCCGGTCGCGCCCATCCTCTCCAATAATGACACATTTGACAACTTCACCATTCATTCCAACCACACATCTACCAATTTTTCCATCTACCCATTCCATTCTAACCTGCTTTGCTTCAGCATCAGCAGCACTAATATCAGCTATCTCTCGATCCTTTTCTTTGCCTTTTCTGCTTAGCTCCTCGTCCAAAGAGAATGCTTTTCGTAGATGCTTGATCGATGCCATACGTAAATGATACCCTGTAACCTCTCGTCGGAGTTTTCTTACAAATTTCGTCAAATCTTGTCGCTTCTCCTTCAAAATTACCCCATCAACTTTTGGAGCAGGCAAATATTTTGCAGCCAGACTAGCCAAAGGGATACACGGAGGAACAGTGTGACGATGTATTCTCAACGCTGCCGATCCTGAATATGGTTTATTTAACATGATATAGTAAGGCCGAACGAATTTGCCAGCATTTCCAACATCAATGCGAAGGCCCAAAACATATCCATTATCCACAGCGTTTGGATCCGGATCTTGAACTTGAAATGATGTAATTGATGCGCATGCGCGATATAGATTCTCCAGATTATGAGTTGTCTGGGCCGCAGAAGTTGCAAGCAGTGGATTGGAATCTGTAGGGGAAGGTGATTTAAGGGATACAGTCTTTGAGGAAGACTTTCTCAAATTCGACAAAATGGATTTTGAAGCTTGCGAAGAAAGGATAGTTGCTGTTTGAAGACGACGTTGATCTTTTAATGATGAGACTATAAATTGATGAACATGTTAGGAGATTCTTCATATCAGATAGAAATAGAAATAGAAGTAGGAATAGAAATAGGGATATGGTATAATATTCACTTTGTTCTTGTAGTAAAGCTATTTCATTATCCAATTCAATAGCAGCCGCGTCTTCAGGACTAATTTCTTCTGTCGTGACCATACTGGAATTGACCACAGATTGTGGAGAAGATTGTGAAGTTCTCATAGTCTCAATTGATGTTATCAACTTGTAGTGAAATTATTGGAGATTGTATTTCTATTTTCCTTGAAATTATGATGACAATGATGATATTTGGATGGGCTCTTAGAGATATTTGATGTTGACGTTGATGTCAATAATTGTCGCGTCGCTTATCATTTCAGCGCCATTTCACGTGCTTTGCGGGGAGACGAACAATAAGTACAAGGTAGGTAGGTAAGTACCAGAACCTTAATACTACCCAAGAGGTGTAGTACCAGACGTATTGGATGATAGATGTCTAATTGATGATGTATAGAATACTCGAGTCGAAAAGGATGAAGATGGCTGGAGCATTGGAGATCTATTTATTAGTTTGATTGTCTATTTAGCGAAGCTAAATTATATATTTTTACATTATTAATATTATGTTATATTATATTACAAATACTGATTTTATATACATATATATATTTATTATTTATTATTTATTATTTATTATTTATTATTTATTATTTATTATTTATTATTTATTATTTATTATTTATTATTTATTATTTATTATTTATTATTTATTATTTATTATTTATTATTTATTATTTATTATTTATTATTTATTATTTATTATTTATTATTTATTATTTATTATTTATTATTTATTATTTATTATTTATTATTTATTATTTATTATTTATTATTTATTATTTATTTTTTATTATTTATTTTTTATTATTTATTATTTTTTATTTATT
>PDUE01000393.1:13043-23381 GCA_002909645.1 Monilinia polystroma | reverse complement strand
AAAATGAAATAACTGAAAATTTAAATAAATATTTAATCAAAAGATTATTATATATAATCAAGAAAAAAGAAATTCCTTTTTTTTATGATCTAATATTATTTAAACTATTATTTATATTAAAAATAAAATGTATAATAGTTCTATTAAAATCTTTTTATACAAGCTTATATATAATAAAAAATCTATTTTTAATTATATTAAAATTATAGGATCATTTATTTATATAATTAATAATAAAGAAATTCGTAAAGGAAAACTGGATTATAAAGCTAGAAAAGATATTTTAATTGGATTTGAATTATTTAACAATTATTTAATATATCTTCCGAATAATAAAAAAGTAATTAATATAAAAGATATACGTATTAAGGAATAATTTATATATTTAAATAAATATAAAACCCAGAATCTAAATCTATTAGAAAAAGGTAATCCTATAATTAATTATCTATATAATAACTTAGACGTCACTATGCCTAGTGTAACTATAGCAGATAACCAATCGGATGATATTACAGCCTTTAATATAACTACAGCTAACAATAACCAATTAGATACAATTGTAATATCTGTACCTAATCGTTCAATCGAAATAAGCAAAAATAACAAATTAGAATAATTAGATTTATTAGAAAATAATCAAATTTCAAATATATTATTGGTAAAAGCTAAAATAAAAGAATCTAAATATATCAAAAGTTTTAATCCAGAAAACGAAGGCTTTTCAAATAAAAAAAGCGAATATAACATAATAAAAAAAGCAAATTTTACGTTAAATAAAATTGCTTTTTTCAGATATTTCAATTTTATTAATAAAAGAATATATATTGAATTCAATAAATTAAATATATTATTAAGTTTTAATTTAAGCTTTAATTATAAAATTATTATTTCAAAATTTAATTGTATATTAATCGAATCAAAATCATATAAAGAAACTATTAATTCATTTAAAAAAGAATATTAGCTAAAAGTAATAAAATACGAAATTAATACTTTAAAGCTAAATGATATATAGAATATTATTAACAAATCAGGAAATATAAAAGTTTTAAAAATTAGATGGGTATATAAGATTAAGGATTTAAATGAAAATATTGAATTTGAAATTAAATTTGTTATTAAAGGATTTAAATAATTATATAATTTAAATTATATAGAAATATATATTTTAATAATAAAATTAATAATCTGGAAATTTATATTCGTATTAGTTTTACAAAATAATTGATTAATTTATAAAATTGATATAATATTAATATTTGTATAAAATAATATTAATACTTTTTTATTATTAAATTCCCCTAAAGAATTTAACAAATTCTAAAATAAAGTTTTAAAGCTAAATAAAGCTTTATATAACTTAAAGTAATTAATTAAAATCTGGTTTTTTACCCTAAAAAACGTTTTAATTAAATTAGGCTTTAAAAACCTAATATTTAAGAAATGTATATTTATTAATAAAAATGAAAATATTATTTTAAGTGTATACGTTGATAATATAGTTATAATAGCATTTAAATAAAAAAATATTAACAAATTTATTAATAATCTTTGAAAATATTTTGATTTAAAAGATTTAAATTCTATTAAAGATTACCTAGGTATTTAAATTGAAAGATTTAATAACAATTTGAAAATATATCAAACAAAATATATCAAAAAGATATTAACTAAATTTAATATATTAAATTTACATTCTGTTTCAATTTTAATAAATTTTCAAATAAAGCTAATTTATAATAAAGAATTAATTAATAAAAATAAGATCCAATAATATTAAGAAGTAATCGAATCCTTACTCTTCTTAGTTTTAGGAATTAGATTAGATATAGCTTTTTTAAGAGAAAGGTTAGCTAATTTTTTATCAAATTCTAGTATTATACACATTTAAGTTATTAAAAGAATATTTAAATATTTAAAAGAAACTATAAATAAAAATATTAATTATAAACGAATCAATGATCTATTTGTTTAAGGATATTGTAATGTTAATTATACTGAAGATATTAATATGTATAAATTAATAAACGGATATATATTTATATTAAAAGAAGAATTAATAAACTGAAAATCGAAACTATAGCTAATAGTAGTATTATCTACAGTTGAATCTGAATTTATAACTATTAATTTAGTTGTTAAAGAAGTTATATACATTAAAAAGCTATTATTAAAATTTAATTTGTTTAAACAAAACAAATTCTTTTTATATACGGATAATCAAACAGTATTAGCTATAGTTAAAAATCCTAAATTCTACGAAAGAAGTAAGCATATTGTAGTAAGATTCTATTATATTAAAGATATAATAAATTCAGGAGAATTAAATCTGATTTATATATCAGTATCTATTAATAATTAGAAAGCTGATAATCTCATAAAACTATTAGTTAAAACTAAACTAATCGAATTTCTTAAATAGATCAATTTGTATTAAATTAAATTAGTATATTTATTAAAGAGATATATTAAATTATAATGAATATATTAATCTATATAACGATAAATGTTATGCAAAATGGATGTGAAACTGTATATAGAGTATACAATGTGGAATGTGTGTAACGGATAATATAATTTAATATAATATAGAAATATTTAAGATATTATTTTGGTTATATTTAATTAGGTTTTTTTAATATTTATTAAAGTTTTAATAAAATTTGGTTTAAATTGATTTTATAAACAATTAAAATGTTTTTAAAGTATATAAATAAGAGAATATTTTTCAAAGAAAACCTTAAGTGAATCAAAAAAAGCAAATAGAATAAATATATAGTCCAGTAAATTCATTATTCCTTTCACTCTGTCATTTGATCATTTCTACTAACTCCCTAACTACGTCTTCCAATACCATATTATCATATACGTTTCTCAACATATATCATAGTATAAATCCTGTAACCTCCCATATATATTATATTGGATTAGTTAAAACAAATAATTGATTTTTGAGTTTAACTTTATATTATTAGTTTTTAATTATAAAACGAATGTTTATTATAAAAAATCCTGTTCGTTTATATTGATTATATTTATATAAATATTATATATTATAATTTAATAAATTAATTTTTTAGCTTTAGTATTAAAAAAAAAGTAATAAAATTATTCCAGATTATTTATAATTATATTATATCCTTTTTTAATCTTTATAATAATTATAAATCTAATATCTATTATTTTATATATATCTATAATTTAGATTATAAAAACAATAAGATTAATCTAATTAATAAACTTTTTATTTATTATCTTTTTTAAAATATTAATTTTTATTAAATTAATTTGGATTTTATAATTATTAAAATTATAAATTAATATAAACTTATAAATTAAACTTTATATATTTATATATTATACAATTATTAAAACGTTTTTCAATAAAATAATTTTTGCTTGAAATTTCTGTTTTAAAGTTTCCTAAAGTTTTTGTTTTATTCTTTTAAATTAGTTTGTTATTTAAATTTATAATAATATACTATATTTTCTTTTAAAAAAAATAATCCAAATATTAAAGATTTTTTTAGTATAATTATAAATTGTTTTTAGTAATTTATATTAATTCTTTGTAAGATTGTTAATTATCTTTAAAAATATTAATATTGTATAAATAATAATTATATAGGATATTATAATAAAAGATTTATTAATAAATAAACAGGATTTGCCTGATTTACTTTTAGATAGTATAATCTAACAGAAATCAAGATTCGGCGTTAGTAAAGTTGTTATTTCGATTTTGGGTGAACTGATTTTATAGGGGGGATTTGGGAAGTAATTTGATAATAATCTGATGTGAATTGGGACTTTATTTCAAAAATTTCAATTGCTTACTTTTTCGTGTTTTTTCCTTCTAGTATATAACGGTTATTTTATATCTTCTTTGCGTATATTGTATAATGCCTACGGCATTGTCCGATATATGCCAAGTAACTATGATTACTTCCGTAATCCTATTTACGTATTCCGATATATAATAAATCTATTTAATTAATTATATATATATACTATTATGGGATTAAAAGTTAATTATAAAAAAAAAATAGCTTTTTTTACAATATATATAAATTTATTTTATAATAGATATAATAAAAAAGAATTTCAAAATATTGTTATTAATATAGGAGTATTCAAATAATCTATAATAAAATATAAAAAATATCAAATATATAAAAAGAATATTAATAATATCAAAATAAATATAATTAAAATAAAAGTTGCTAAAATTGCATTCGAAATAAACAAAATCAAATCTATTAGATTTATATAAATCACTTTACCATCAAAAAATTTAAAATTCTATATTATAATAATTGAAATATCTTTTTTGTTATTATTTCAGAATATAAACTATCTTAGAATATATTACAATAATATTAAGAATTTATTTATTTTACGTATAAAAAAGTACTCTATTATTGAAAAATTCGAATATCCAATTTTAATATAAAATTTGAATATAAAATAATTTTTATCGAATTCTATTCAAAATAATAAATACTATCTTATTAATAATAAAATTCAAAGTTTATACCAAAAATTTGGATATTTGTTAGTATACAAGTTTTATTAAATATTTTAATATACAAAATATAATAATATTACTAAAAAAATCAAATAATTTTACAAAATTCTATAAGCATTACCAAAAATATAGAAAATTATGCAAAAGATTTAAGTTTAATTTTTGTAAAAATGCTGAATTTAATTATTTTATTGTTCAAAATAAAGGAGCAGGCCAGTGGAATGCATGTAATATTGACTATATAAATTCGTTATACTTAAGGTAAAATCTAACTACGAAATGGAAGTGATATATACACAGTAGTTTAGAATATATGCTATAACTTCTAATACATTTTCGAAAAGTTTACTCTTTTAACTTCAATAATTAGTTTCTTTAAAATTCCTTTTATACGTTTAATAACTAATTACTTGGAAATTTGTTATTCCACAACTTGCAATATTCTTTTAAAAGGCTTATTTTCTTTAAAGCTCTAATATATTCTTCAATTTTTTTAATATTATTTTTGTATATAATTTTATTAATTTATTTACAATTATATTATTAATATTAATATAGCTGGTATTAACTAAATATTTTTCTATGAAATTTCGAATAAAGTAATAATATATATTAATATACTTTAATCGCTTATATAAATATAGGTTTTTGATTAATATTAATATTTTTTGATTATCTTTTAGTATTTAAACTTTGTTATTATTTTTGATATATTATAATCGTTTTAAATCCTTTAAGAGTTGAATTACCCATTACTTTTGTTTAATAAATATTACTATAAAAATGTATTTAGCTTCTATATTAAATATAGCTACAAATGTTTGTTTTTTGTTTGCCTATAAAATTGGTTTATTATAAAATATTATTATTTTATTAGAAATGCTTTTTTGATTGATTTTATTGCTTACTCAATCTATATTAATATATACTTTAATAATATACTATAAAAGGTTATATTCTTTACAAATATCTGATTAACCTCCTTTAAATCCAAAATGTAGTTTTTATTTAATAATTAATCTTAAATATTTTATAAAATTTTTGAATATAATATTGTAATATTTGGTAGGGTTGAATATAGCTTATATTAATCTTTTAAAATTAAATATTATATTTAATTTGATATAAACTATAAAATGAATTATATTATTAATTACTTATTAGTATTTGTTTATATTAATAAATTTATTATTTAAAAGCATTAATTGTAATTGATTGTAATCCAAGATTGATATCTTTTTTGGAGTATATTAACTATAATAGATTCTAAATCGAAGAAGTATTGTATCCAGATACTCTTTTTGATTTATAATTAATACTTTCTTTAATATATTACGAATAATATATATTCCTAAGATTTTACTAATTTCCCTCAGGTTTTTAATATTAAATTAAGCAAAAAGATTATAATAAAATTATTAAATATTTCGTTTTTATACAATAATAATAATATTATTATTTCTATACATTAAAAGAATTAACTAGCGTAAATAATTAATGTATAAACACAGATCTACAAGGTTTTATACAAAATCTATTTTAATTAATTTTTCTTTCAAATAAAGGCTTTAATTTCTACCAATTTGTTTTAATCCATAAAAATTCTGAAATATATATAAAACACAGCTGTAACAAATATAAATATTTCAAAGAGATATTAAATAGATTTCTTTTTTTAAATATAATTCAATAAATATATTTTTAATATCGAAATGAAAACATTTAAAGTTTTTTCTTATAATAATTGTAAGGAAAAGATAAAGAATATTAAATTGAATAATAAAGGTAAAGGTTTTGTTATAATCTTTATTTAAAATTTGGTTAAATTTTTTAATTATTAATCTAATCTTGAATCGCTTTATTTTATTATTCTTTGTTTTAATAAAAAATATTTATTTTATTAAAATTAGATTGCTTTTTTGTAATAAAATAAATTCTTTTTAAATACTAGTTTTAACTAATAAATCTACTTTTTTTTAAATTATAGTTTATTAATCTTTTATATACTTTTTGTTTATTATTGTTTTTTTATATATATTCAATATTTTAATTCCAAATATTTCTGTTGTTGGTAAAGCGATTTTAGTTTTTATTAATACATTTATTAAAATAATTAAAATCTTCAAAGCAATTTTATTATTTGTCTCTTATTTAAATTGATGAATATTTAGAATAGCAATTATAATATATTTAATTAATTCTGATTCTAGTTTATTTAAAAAAGCAAATAAAATTCAAATAATTTTGGAATCTCTTTATTCTTCTATATCGTTGTTATTGTTTCTTTTTCTCTTTTTAAAATTATATTTTAAAGATAATATAAAAGTAAATGCAAATATAGATATAATAGGTAATAAAGTTTTATTAAATAATACAATATCAAATAATATATTTTCAAGTAATATACTTAAATTTAATAGTATATAATTAAATAATAAAATTATATTAAATAAAATAATATTATTTTCTTTATTATTTTTTTCTATCAATCTTATTGTGGGAGGTTACAGGATTTATATTATGGTATAGGTTAGGAACGTATATGATAATATAGTATTGGAAGACCTAGTTATGGAATTGGTAGAAATGATCGAATAATGGAGTAAACAGAATAATGAATTTGCCGAATTATATACTTATTCTAATTGCTTTGCTTAATTTATTTGGGATTTTCTTTGAAGAATATCCTCCTATTTATACATTTTGAAAACATTTTGATTGTTTATCAGATCAATTTAAACCGAAATTTANNTTCCACATCGTATACCCCGTATACAGTTCTATATCTACTCCATATAATATTTATTGTTACATAAATTAGTATATTCATTATAATTTAATACATCCTTTTAATAAATATATTGATTTAGTTTTTAATACAGATTAATCTATTTAAAGAATTTAATTAATTTAGTTTTAATTAATGGTTTTGTAAGATCATTAGTCTTCTAATTATTAGTAAATATATAAATCAGATCTAATTNNTCTAATTCTCCTGAATTTACTATATCTTTAATATAATAAATTCTTATTATAATATACTTACTTCTTTCATAGAATTTGGGATTTTTAGCTATAGCTAATACTGTTTAATTATCTATATATAAAAGAAATTTATTTTATTTAAACAAATTAAACTCTAATAATAGTTGTTTAATATATATAGCTTTTTTAATAATTAGATTAATAATTATAAATTTAGATTCAGCTATAAATAGTGCTATTATTAACTATAGTTTCAATTTCCAATTTATTAATCCTTTTTTTAATATAAATATATATCCGTTTATTAATTTATACATATTAATATTTTTAGTATAATTAGTATTACAATATTTTTGAATAAATAAATTATTAATTTATTTATTATTAATACCTTTATTTAAAATTTCTTTTAAATATCTAAATACTCTTTTAATAATTTGAATATATATAATACTAGAATTTAACAAAAAACCAATTAACCTTTTTATTAAAAAAGCTATATCTAATTTAGTTTTTAAAACTAAAAAAAATAAAAATCCGATTACTTTTGAATACTATTGGATTTTATTTTTATTAGCTAATTCCTTATTATAAATTAGCTTTATTTTAGGATCCATTGAAGTTAAAATGGAATATAAATCTAGTATATTAATTCTAACTAATATCTTTTTGATATATTCTATTTAATATATTTTTAGATTATTATTCAATCTTTTAATTTAAATGCTTAAATAATCTCTAATAAAACCTAAATCTTTTAAATCGAAATATTTTTAAAGATTATTAATGAATTTGTTAATATTCTTTTATTTAAATACTATTATAGCTATATTATTAATGTATACACTTAAAATAATATTTTTATTTTTATTAATAAATATATATTCCTTAAATATTAGGTTTTTGAAACCTAATTTAATTAAAACATTTTTTAAAGTAAAGAATCAAATTTTAACTAATTGCTTTAAGTTATATAAAGCTTTATTCAGTTTTAGAACTTTATTCTGAAATTTGCTAAATCCTTTAAAGGAATTTAGTAATAGAGGAGTATCGATATTATTTTATACAAATGCTAATATTATATTGATTTTATAGATTAACCAATTATTTTATAAGGCTAATACAAATATAAGTTTCCAGATCATGAATTTCATTATTAAAGTATATATTTTTATATAATCTAATTTATATAACTATTCGAATTCTTTAATAACAAATCTAGTTTTGAATTCGATATTTTTATTTAAATCTTTGATCTTATATATCCATCTAGTTTTTAAAGTTTTTATATTTCCTGATTTGTTAATAATATTCTCTATATTATTTAGCTTTAAAATATCGATTTCGTATTTTATTATTTTTAGCCAATATTCTTCCTTGAATGAATTAATAGTTTCTTTATATGATTTCAGTTTGATCAATATATAATTAGGTTTTGAAATAATAATTTTATAATTAGAACTCAAATTGAAATTTAATAATATATCTAATTCGTTGAATTCAATATATACCCTCTTATTGATAAAATTGAAATATCCGGAAAAAGCAATTTTATTTAATGTAAAATTTGCTTTTTTCATTATATTATATTCATCTTTTTTATTTGAAAGGCCTTCATTTTCCGGATTAAGATCTTTAATACATTTGAATTCTCTTATTCTAACCTTTACCAATAATATATCTAAAATTTGATTATTTTCTAAAAGATCTGAACGTTTTAATTCGTTATTTTCGATTATTTTGATTAAACAATTAGATATAAATATTATAATTGTATTTAATTGGTCATTATCAATTATGGTTATATTAAAGGTTATAATATCATTTAATTAATTATTTGATATAATTATACTAAAATCTATAACATTATTTAATTGGTTATTTATTATAATTACATCAGAATCTAAGATTGTATTTAATTAACTATTATTAACCATTATTACATTAGGTATAATAACATTTAAATTATTATATAAATAATTAATTATAGAATTTCCTTCTTCTAATAGGTTTAAATCCTGGGTTTTATATTTATTCAAATATATAAGATATTCCTAAATACATACATCTCTTACATTAACTACCTTTTTATTATTTAGGAGATATATTAAGTAATTGTTAGATAATTCAAATTTAACCAAAATGCTTTTTCTAGCCCTATAATCCAGTTTTCCTTTATAAATTTCTTTATTATTAATTATATAGGTAAATAATCCTATAATTTTAATATAGTTAAAAATAAGTTTCTTATTATATATAAGTTTGTATAAAAAGATCTTAATAGAATTATTTTATATTTTATTTTTAATATAAATAATAACTTAAATAATATTAGATTATAAAAATAAAAGAATTTCTTTTTTCTTTACTATATATAATAATCTTTTAATTAAATATTTATTTAGGTTTTCAACTATTCCATTTTAAAAGTGTATATAAGGATTTATATATTTATATAATATTCTATAATTCTTTAAGAATTTATTCTATTTATTAAATAAAAATTCGAGAGCATTGTTTAATCTCAATATTTTGATTCTAGTATTAAATTAATTCTTAATTATATTATAAAATTCGATTAAGGAATCATAAACTTAGGATTTCATTTTGATAGAATATATCCAAATTGCTCTAATAGCCTAATCAATAAAAGTAATAAAGTATTTTTCATTTTTTAATTCTGTTACTCTAAATGGTCCAGCAATATCCAAGCTAAATTTCTTAAATTTATAATTTGGATTAGGGATTTCTAAAGCTTTTCTGCTTATTATCTAATAAAATTTGCTAAATTAGTATAATTCGCATAAATCTAAATTAGATTT
>PDUE01000393.1:0-10825 GCA_002909645.1 Monilinia polystroma | reverse complement strand
ATCGTATACCCCGTATACAGTTCCACACTTACTCCGCATAACGTTTATTGTTACATGGATTAGTATATCCATTATAATTCAACACTTATTAAATTATTAGTTATTTATTGAATATTTCTATATTTATTTTTATTAAAATGTAATATTTTAGTTTTTGTTCGTTTTAGTATTAATAAATATATTTCTATTAAATCTATAATTATTTCATTTAATAATATTAGTAAATTAATTGGAATAAATAATAATTTAGGAATATTCTTAAATTTATTGTAAGACCTATAATTAGATTTTATATTTTTGATATTTTATAATTCAGTTACACAGTTTTTGAATTTAAAATCTAAATTTTCTTTTTTATAGCTTTTATTAATTATAATATAATAAAAGCAATAAATATAATTTAATTTTAATAAATAAATCTTTATATATTTAATGGTATTTTTTAAATATTTTAAGAATATTTTAACTTTTATTATATTACAAAGTTTATTATATTTTTATTCTTTTAAAATAATTTTGGGATTAATATATATATAATATCAATTTTCCTAAATTTTATATATATTAATATTTAATAATATATTTATAAATATTTTAAATAAATTTTAATTAATTTTATTCATATTTAAATTAATATTAATATAGTTTTGAATATATATATTGCATTTAATAATTTTATCCCAAAATTTTAATAATAAATAGGCTTTTTTTAATATTGTTTTTATATTAATTTCTGTAATATATACATTATATTTGATTAAATTGTTTTAATAAAATAATACAATTATTGTAACCTTTAATCGTATATTAACCTTTTATTTTTAAATAGTTTAAAGGAATTTTAATATATTATTAATTCTAGTAATAATTATAATTATATTTATAATAAACTTAATTTTTTATTTTCAATCTTTTAATAATAATATTATATTATTTTTTTGTTTTAATAAAATAACTTAATTTATTTTTATAATATTATTAATAATAATAAAAAAAGTATTTATATTCTTAAATAGATTTTGGGAAAAAGTTAATAATATTAAAATAAATTAATTCTAATCTCTTAGATTTTTGTATACTTAATTAACTTAGGATTTTATTAATTATTTTTATGAAAATATATATTTTATAAATATCAAAAGTTAAAGAAACTTTAATAAATCTTTGGAATATAATAATTTTATACAAATTGCTGATTTTATTAAAATTAAAATAATTAAAGCGTTTATGTTAAATAAGGTATCTTTCCTTTTCTAGTATAATTAATTCTTTAATTTTCTTTTTTATTCCATTAATAATTTTTATAGAAAACGCAAAAAATACAGAATTTTTGTACCCTAACTTATATATAAAATAATATATATTCTATTTTTTATTATTATTTTAATAATCTTATTATTTATTATCGTTTTTTAATATAAAATATATCTTTTTAAAATTGAATGTACCTTTAAATCCTATTTTATAAATTTTTCTGATTAAAAGCACATTAATCCCTAATTTAAGTATATATAGTATATTAGTTAATAATATTCTTATTCTATTTTTGCATATTATATCCACTATTTTTTGTTTATCCGAATATATAACTTCCTTATCAACTACTATTTTTTGTTATAAAGTACAAATTAAACTTCTAAATAAAAAACGTTATTTAAATATATATAAAATAATATTGGTATTAATATATTATTGTAATAAAAATACTTTACTAATACTTTTTTTAATAAAATAATAATATTTAAAATCAAATTTATTATTAATAATACTTTTAATAATATTTAAACTTAATTTAGTAATATAAATTTGATATTTTTTACATTTTTTATCTTTTTATATTAAAAAAATAAATCATCTTTTTTTTATTTATATTTTAAATTAGAATTTAAAAAATATTTAATATAACAAAACTAAAAGTATTTTAGGATTAAATGATTAAATTTATCGCAAAATTTGCAAATAATAATAGATATGTTAATTTCTAAACTTATATTAGCCTTATATTAGCAAAAAAATAAAATATATTTCTTTCCTTTTGCAGGGTTAAATCTCCAAAAATCTGGATTTTTGCTTTTTTAATCTATAAATGCTTAATTTTATTATTAATATTTAAAATAAAACTAATAATACAAATCATATTAATAATAATTTTGTATTTATTAAAAAAAAAATAAACTTTAAAAAAGCGATTTAATTATATATAAAATATTGATTAAAGTATTTATAAATAAAAACTTTTGTTAAAAATTCTTAAATTTATTCTATATATTTATAATAATTATATTAGAAATATTATTAAAAAAGAAAATCTTAATTTTAAAAAAATATTTGTTTGTTATAATATTATCGATTTTGAAGTATTTAATAAATAAATAATTCTAAAGTTTCTTTATTATATTATATTCGTTTATTAAAACTTTATTATTATTAAATAATAAATAATAAATATAAGATAATATATTAATATTATCCTTAAAAAAGATAGCTTTTTTATTAATATTGAATTGAATTTGTATAATAATATTGTTATTATTATTAAAAATTTAAAGTTTTTTGAAATTTTAGATTAAATTATTGATTATTATAATTTATATATATTTATATAATATTTTTTTATATATATAAAACTAATCTTTTTCTTAAAATTAAATTTTTATTTGATAGATTCAGCGTTTGTGATTTTTTTAAATAAAAAAAAGGATATATTTAAAGTAATTCTTAAATTCAGTATCTTTATTTATTTTAAAGATTCTGTAAATAGAAAGTTTATATTAATAATCTAAATATAATTAATAATAAAATAAAAAAATAAAAAAATAATTGTTTTAAAATTATATTATTTTAATTGAAATATATTAATATCTAAAAAAAAAATTCTTTCCAAAGCAAAATAATTAAAAATAATGAATTTTGATTTGTAAATAATGATTTTTGAAGTGATATTGAATATTATATAATAAATAATATTTTTTAATATTAAACTGAAATGAACAATTTTTTTAATAATAATTTATAGTTTTTTTACTTAAAAAAAATAATATAAATGATTATTTCGTTATTCATTATTTAATAATTTATTTATATTATATATTTTGTATATTAATATTGTATTATATAGAAGCTTTTTGTTGTTAATCTCTATTTTGGCAATGTAAGCTATTTAAAGAGCTTTTAGCTTTAATTTTATTATAAAACTATTGGGCTTATAATTTGTTTAAAATAAAGGAGCAGGCTAATAGAATACATATAATATTGATTATGTAGATTTGTTATACTTAAGGTAAAATCTAATTACGAAGTGGAAGTGATATATGCACAGTAGCTTAGAGCACGTGCCACAACTTCCAACGTTTATTATTATTAATATAATATATATTAATAAAAAAGCTGTTTGTCATATTATTAATAAAAATACTCGTTTTTAGATAATATAATAATTAAATAATATATTAATAAAATATATATAAAATAAATTATATATATAGTAGTAGTAGTAGTAGTAATTCATAATCGATTTGATCTATCTATAGCTATAGCTACGCTGACCATGCGCATATATATATATTAAATTAATATTTATATTGGTTTATTTAATTATATTATTTATAATACAAAAAAGAATTTTGTAGTTAAAAAATTTGTTAATAATATAAATGTAATAAATATCATTATAAAACTAATTTTAATTAAAATATATCAATCTAATAAATTAATTAAAAAAGAATACTACTTTGTTTATAAAATATATATAATTATTAAATATGAAATAAAAAATTTAGGGATTTTGAAAAAAATAATATTATAAATATTAGTGAAGGTAGTAAACGATTTAGCAGAATTGGACAGGGTTACATTAACTTTACTAATATTTGATATCTATTTATATATAAACAAATTTGATTTATTAGTATTTAGTATAATTAAATATTTAGTAATAATCAAAAAAGCTATAATTAAAATTAATAAATTACATTTTAAATAATAAATTTCAAAAGCATTAAAATAACGAAATAGATTAATAATTATACCAATTTATAATTCATTATTAAATATATAGGTTTTAATTTAGCGAGAAGGTAATAATTGAAGTGGATAATAAAATAAACCTTTTATATTTATTGGTATCAAAAAAGAAATATGTATAATTAATTTAATAAGCGGATTAATTAAATTCTGTTTTATTGTAATAAAACTATTTTTTATAATACCTTAAAAAAATATAAAAGTTTAATAGAAAAATGCAGGAATTTAGCAAAAGAATACAGAAATTTAATAAAAGAATGTAAAAATTTTATAAAACAATATAGAAGTTTAATAAAAAAATAAATTTTTTTTATAAAATAATATAAAAGTTTTATAGAATATAATTGAATTAAAATTAGTTATACTGCTATTATGATTAAAATTATCATAGATTGCTATACTACAAATCCGTCAAACATATATTATAACAAATATTAAATTACTTTCTAAATTAGTTATATATATTAATAATCATAATATTTTATTTAATATTATTATTTATTTTAATAACGAAGATAAGGATTTGGTAACAATTTATACAATAATACTAAACATTTCGGCAATATATCAAAAATTTTAATAAAAAGAATTACAGGGATTAATGGATAGTAGAAGGTTTAAGTTTATTTAGAAATCAAATATTTTATTTAATATATAGATCTTTAACTTTTGCTTTATTAATAAAATAAAGAATAAAGGAATTAATAAAGCATTTCCAAAATCGAAATTAATTATTTAAACGTAAAATAATCAAAAAAAAAGTATTATTTTAATATAGTTATTTATTATTTAATACAACAATTAATAAATAATAATTGCTATTATAATAATATTAAAAAATAATATATACAATAAGGATAATATGGATATATATATTTACAATATTATACAAATATATATACAATTTGAATCTAATTTGATTAAAAAGTTCTTTATTCAATCATTATTAGAATTATATGTATCTAATAGTTATATTTTATATATTGTTCGGTTATTATATGATATTCCAAAAACAAAAAATTATTAATTTAGTATATATTATAAATATTATATTAATAAGCTAAAAATGATATAATCAATTTATAATCCTTATTTGTTATATATAGGCAAAAAGGATCAAGTATTTGATGTTATTGGATTATAAATTAATAATACTTTGATTATATATAATAAAGTATTTGCGAAAAAAGAGGAAAAGAAATTAAAAACAATTTATTTTATAGTAAAAAATTACGAAAAATTAGTATTAAATATATTTATCAAATTTAACAAAAGAATAATTATATAGTATAAAAATGGATCTATTTTATTTATTTAGGAAAAGTGATATAAAAATTTGAGGTTAGTTAAGACAGTATTATCAAATATACTAGAAACTTGTAGAAAAGTAAGAAAAATTGTTACAACAAAGGATTAATATATTGCTTAACGTATCTATAATATATATATTACTATAATAATATAATTAGAATTATTTTTCGTTTTTTTTTGCTATTCAGATTATTAATTTAAAGAAAAAAAATATTAAAGTATTTAATAAATAATTTTAATAATAAATAAATAATAAAACAAAATAACTGAAATTTGTATTATTTAATAAAAATTCATTTCAGATTATAATATTTATTAATGTATTATTTACAAATAATCCAGATTTTTTATTATAAATCGGTTATATTATTATACTCAAAAATAAAGATAATAATGTGAATATAATTTATTGATTATTAATTAAATGTAAGAGAATAATAAAAAGCGTTTTTGTATTAAAGATATATAGAATAATACTTGAATTTGATATAAATATTACAATTAAAGGAACTATAAACAATATCTTCAAAGATAAGAATATTCCATTAATAATTTGTATCAATTCAAAATTATTTTATTACTATTTAACTAAACTCGGAACTATATATAAGAAAAGTTCTATAATTAATGTAATAGCATTTTAACAATTATATAAATGATGAGAGATTATAGAGATTAAATAAATCAATGAAAATTCTAATTCAAGAAATCCAATAATTAAATCTAAATTATCGCAAATATTAAAGGATTTAATTGATGATAACAAAATTAATATTAAGATTACAAAATAAGTAAAAAGAAATTAAAGGAATAACAAAAAAATAGAATTTTAGGAATTCTATTAATAAAAATATAATAAAATATATAAAAGTATATATATTACCGTTACTTAAAAAACAGATGTATTAAAAAGGGATAACTATATATTTCATTAGTTGGTTTAATAAAATAGGAAATATATAAATGAAAGGATTTATATTTAAGATAGTTTGATTCGATTTTTAGATAATTACTAATATTAGAATAATCACATAATGCGCTAGGCTACGCGTTAACGTTTGGGCATTCTATATAGTTCCTGTTTTATACATTTAGATAGTGCGGTAGGACCAAGACCCCGGAACACTTTGCTTTCTGTGAGATCTCGGCAAGGAAGTTCTATTTGTGGCCGCTAAAACCCGCTCACCTATCGGCGACCGTCCGGGAAGGGTTCGACTATATACGACAATTTCTTGCTCTCTTATAGGAATTCGAACATTTTGTAAAAGCAATACAATACTTCACTTTCTGCAACTGGAAGTCTGATAGCACTTCAAACAATGTTATATTGAATACTGTATTCAATCCCTTTGCCCCCTCTAACCCCTTTTTTTCTCTTAACTTTTCCCTTTTATCCTCTATTACATTTTGAAGTCTAATTTGAAACACGATCTATAGAATGCAGTACATTTTTCTATAAGACAATACAAAGGCTACAACCTAATATAACAACTGTTCATTTAGCACTTCTTATCAATGCAATTACTATATAGTTTAATATACTACCCTTAAAGATATAATAAATAAAAGCTAATCCCTTTTAATATAAAATGCTTCCTTAAATGGTAAAAGGAAACTGTTTAACAAAGTTAAAGTTGTAAAAAACCGCTGGAAAGAAGCGGTTTCAATGTTTTAATCTAACAACATTGTATAACATATATCTAAATGGCAAGTTTTTGGGTTTATAATCTATTAGTGTATCACTCGTTTCCAGTACCTTTTGGAAGGTTAAGGGCCTAACTAGCTCATATAGACATTAAATATAATAAATAAATAAATAAATAAATTTAGATAGTAATCCTTTAAAGCAATAATAAGATACAATGGTATACTTATTTATTGATTTTTACCTTCAACCAGGTTAAACCGACAGTTTTATTAATATATTTATATAAATTATATACAAATGCACATTCCTCTGTTTATTAAAGCGTTGATTACACTTGATCATTCGCTGATTGCCCTGTAGTCTGTATTACCCTCCGGAACAGATCTGTAAGTTGCTTTATAGCCATTTCGAGTTTAGCATCTAAAGCATTATATATTAGTTGTAGGAGCCAGTGCGCTCCGCTCTCCATCAAACTGGCGAAGATGGTTATTGTATATAATAAAGCAAATAATATAATAAAATAATATAATTTATTATTAAAAGTATAATATAGCGAAAATATAATATAACAAAAGCAATATAGCTAAATAATCTTATTATTGTACAATCGTTATTAAATGGAATAATTAGTTACGCTTTTCTTTATTTAAAAATTAAACAACCTTTATAATATAAAAAACGAATCGGGATTGGCTAACTTTTCGTTTAACTGATTATTATAAACGGTTATACAATTCTAATAAACAATAAAATTATTGCTTTTTCGATATATTTAAATCTTTATTAATCGTTTAGCTATACTGTAATTAGAATTCTGTAAATAACTTTAATTGGTTAAGAAGAAGAATAAATAAATCGATTTCGAAAAATTAAAAAATAAGTAATGAAATGAAATTATATAAAAGAATCAATTATAGAAAAATAAAGCTATTTCCAATTATTGAAAATAATTAAATATAGTGCTTCAAAAATAGCTGAAATATAATAATTTTTAATACAAAATGCATTTGAAAACTTTTATAGATTTCGAAATAATGTAAAAAGTGTTATAAAAGGTAATAAAAAGTAAAAAAAGTTAAATACGTATAAAAAGTAAAGTTATTTAGAAAAATTCGATATATAGAAATAACCTAATTTGTAAACCATTAATTAGTATTAAAACAACTCTTATAAATTTCGATTAGAAATCATAGCATAGAAGCATTCACACTGAACTAATAGCACCTCTATAAAACCAGCCGTAAAAGCAATACAATCCCAATAAATAAAGTTATATTACATCTTGGTATAAAGGCGCTTTCCTAAAGAAAGCGCCAACTATATTAATAAAGTCGGTCACATGCGCATAAGCGGGGCTTATTCGCACGATGGAACCAATAAATATAAATATTATAAACAATTTAGAAAAAGTTAACATTATTATAAAAGTTAATAAAGCTTTTTTCATTATTTGTAATTAATAAGATTTATATGTTTTATATAATCGATTCGATTATAAAAGGAATATTAGAAATATATACTATAGAACATGCCCTATATATATAAAAGGCTTTTCCTGAATATTTATTATAATATATATACAATAAAATATATAGATTTCATACCACCTGTATATATACATCCTATATTACATATAATTTACTGTCTACTTCTAATAATAATAAAGTTATATTAAGTTTGTTAGATTTTTGGTTTAGGTAAAAAGTTTAAAAGTTAAGTATAGTTTTCGTTATTAGTAATGGGCTTATAAAAGGTTAATGTTTTTCTTTAATAATTAAAAAATTAATTAAGAAATTGTTTTATAAATTTGCTTTTAGAATCGAAAAGTTTGTAAATGAAATGCTTTTGTAGATTTTAGATACGCTATAGATTTGTAATATTATTATAAATAAAAATATAATTCTGGGTTTTTTTAATATTCCTTTAATTGAATATAAATATTAATAAAAATCGATATATAGGGTTTATACAAAAGTTAATAATAAAGAATATTATTTCTTTTCACTTTTCTTAATTTATAATTTTAAATACTTTAGTAATTAAAGTAACCCTAACTTTAATGTATATATTTAAAGCATTAATAATTATTAATGTAAAACGAATGGATTTGTAAAATTCTATTTAGTTATTACTATTGAATATAACGATAATGCTTTATTTTATTTGAATCTTTTTTACGTTAGTATAAATCGATATATTGCGTTTGGTTTTGAATATAAGATTTTTATAAAGAATAAATAAATACATAAATACACAGCATTTATAATCTATCAGAAGTAGACAACAAGTTGCGCATAGAATAAAGTCTATATTGTATATATCTGTGGGAGGTTATAGGATTTATACTATGATATATGTTGGGAACGTATATAATAATATGGTATTGGAAGACGTAGTTAGGGAGTTGGTAGAAATGATCGAATAACGGAGTGAAAGGAATAATGAATTTGCCGAACTATATATATTTATTCTACTTGCTTTTCTTGATTCACTTAAGGTTTTCTTTAAAGAATATCCTCCTATTTATATATTTTGAAAATATTCTAATCATTTATAAGATTAGTTTAAACCGAATTTTACTAGAACTTTAATAAATACTAAAGAAACCTAATTATATTAGATTATGTTATCCGTTACGTATATTCTATATTGTATACCCCGTATACAGTTCCACATTCATTTTGTATAATATTTATCGTTACATGGATTTGTATATCTATTATAATTCAATACACCCCTTTAATGGATATATTAATTTAGTTTTTAATACAGATTGATTTATTTAAGAAATTCGATTAATTTAGTTTTAATTAATGGTTTTGTAAAACCATTAGCCTTCTGATTATTAGTAGATATATAAATTAGATCTAATTCTCCTAAATTTATTATATCTCTAATATAATAGAATCTTACTGCAATATACTTGCTTTTTTTGTGGAATTTAGGGTTTTTAGTTATAATTAATGCTACTTGATTATCCGTGTATAAAGGGAATTTATCTTATTTAAATAAGTTAAGTTTTAATAATAGTTTTTTAATGTATATAACCTCTTTAATAACTAAATTAATAGTTATGAATTTAGATTTAACTATAAATAATACTACTACTAACGATAGTTTCGATTTCTAGCTTATCGATCCTTTTTCTAATATAAATATATATCCGCTTGTTGATTTATATATATTAATATCTTTAGCATAATCAGCATTATAATATCCTTAAATAAATGGATTATTAATTTGTTTATAATTAATACCTTTATTTATAGTTTCTTTTAAATATTTAAATATTTTTTTGGTAGCTTAAATATATATAATGCTGGGATTTGATGAAAAACTAGCTAATCTTTCTATTAAAAGAGCTATATTTAATCTAGTTTCTAAGGCTAAGAAGAGTAAGGATTCGATTATTTTTTGATATTATTGGATCTTATTTTTATTAACCAATTCCTTATTGTGGATTAGCTTTATTTTAGAATCTATTAAAGTTAAAACGAAATATGAATCTAGTATATTAAATCTAGCTAATATCTTTTTAATGTATTCTGTTTAATGTATTTTTAGATCGTTATTAGATCTTTCAATTTGAATGCCTAAATAATCTTTAATAAAACCTAGATCTTTTAGATTAAAATATTTTTAAAGATTATTAATGAATTTGTTAATACTCTCTTATTTAAGTACTATTATAGCTATATTATCAACATATATGCTTAAAATAATATTTTCATCTTTATTAATGAATATACATTCCTTAAATATTAGGTTTTTGAAGCTTAATTTGATTAAAACATTTTTTAGGGTAAAGAACCAGATTTTGATTAATTGCTTTAAGTTATATAA